>JAOUQZ010000028.1:3568485-3581686 GCA_028564935.1 Neosilurus hyrtlii
ACACACACACACACACACACACACACACACACACACACACACACACACACACACACACACACACACACACTTAGTTTCCTTTACCTGAAGCAATTATTAAATAAAAGTAATTATTAATATTAACCCCCAGTATGTATCTAAACATTTCGGTGCAATAGTGTATTTTGAAGTAACCTGTAAGAGTAAATAAATTTTATAAGAGATTATAAACCCACCAACTGACCAGTGAAATGTCCAGAGACATCAGTTATTGCAGATTTTTAAAGTATACACTGGTTCATCTTACAGGAGTGTAGCCAAACCTTTTACAGTAGGTTGACAAGGTTTTACTCAATGACTGTACTGGGGTAGCAGTCTATTACAGGTAGTGGCAAAATATTAATTCTAGTCCTTGGTCCATGGTCCAGTCCAAATCCACAACATTGGTTTTGTTTTCTAGCACGCTACAAAAAAAATCACAGATTGGGCTACAACAAATTCAAAATCCTGATAATCGCCAATAATGCTTTCCACTGTTGAAAAAATAGTAAAATGTTTGACGTCCTCACTCACTCACTTATTTACCAAATTGTATAAGGGTTGTGAGAGGCAGGAACCTATCTGAGCCATGGGGTACATCCTGAACAGCTCGCCAGACCATTGCTGTGCCAACACACACACACAACCATTCACACCTTTAGGCAACATGGAAGAGCCACTTAGCCCAATGTGCATGTCTTTGTACTTTGGGAAGAAACCAGAGAAAACCAACATAAGCACGAGGAGAACATGCAAACTCCACACAGAAAGGCTTGAGTCTGGGACTTGAATCCAGGGCCTTCTTGCAATGAGGTGGACATGCTAACCACTATGCCTCCAGTTAAAGGTTTTAGAAAAGCAGGAAGCATAAATCATCTATGGATTTAAAGAAATAACTGGCAAAAGTTCCAGACTTATGATACTCCCTGTATATTACATTCATGTCATGATATGTTTCTCACATTGAACAAGAGCACTCAGAGAACGCAAACCTCCACCGAGCCATAAAAATTACACAGCATAAACACAGGCCTACTGTACTATACACCTCCAAAAATAGATTTTTCCATGTTTAATTTTAATTGCCGCCAAATGTGCAATCTGGATCAGATTTGGATGAAACTAGGCTCAAGGCTTGGGTTCGAGTTAGGCTAATTGGATGTTCCAAATTGCCCCTTGATGTGAGTGTGAATGGCTATGTGTCTTGGCCCTGTGATGGACTGGTGTGCTGTTTAGGGTGTATCCCACCTTTTCCCTCAGTTGGCTAAGATTGGGAGCCTACCCGCAATCCTTAGTAGGATTAAGTGATTTGGAAAATGAATAAATGAATAAATGAAAGAAAGAAATTCTGTTTAATTCAGATTTGTTTTTTAAAGAGACATAATTTTGATATTTTATTTTGATCATTATTCTGATGTCAACAGTGTGGGGAAGTAACCAAAACTGAATGTGCACATGCCTGGGTGATCGTCTACTCATCAGAGTGATCTGAAAATACTATGGACAGAAAGTTACTAACAGACAGACAGACGAGCAAACATATAAACCCCATAGTGATGAAAATATAACTTAAATATTACTAACAACAGAAACAACAGTAAACACTAAACTCAACTTCCTCCAAACATTCAGTTGGATTCCGCTCCGAGCACATTCTTATGCCTTTTTTTTTCAATACAGTCACAAATTCCTGAGAAAATATTACGTTTAAACAAAAATAGAAGCTCATTTTCACTGGCGAACCAATGAGTTAAAATGACGAAACAGCATCACATTATCATTCCAGTCAATGATATAAATTAAATCTGTGAAACCTTCTTGTTTTCAGACAACACACCAGTTTTATTATAAAATACTCTGGCAATATATTCATCACCACAAACTCTTCCGAATCCCTGACAAATCTGTTTCAGAACCTTTCTCACAATCTGCAGACACTCGCAGAAGAGCAAAGTGACATTATAAATACCACCTGTCACCAGGTCTGCCATTTTAAAATACTCTCACTTATAAAACCTGCAGCTGATATGTCTCGCTCTCTTTGCTCGGTTCATACAATTGACCTTGGAGAGATGATCAAGAGATTATTAAAGACATCATTAATAGATATTTCATGGGAATTAAGAGAATTTTCTTTTATGCTTTGGATTCATTTCCTCCAGATAAAATGACTGAGAAATGCACTTATTGCTTGGTATCACCAACCTTTTCACTGCTCTTAAATGTTTTAAAATGACAATGTTTATGCATTGGCGGCACGTTGGCGCAGTGATTAGCTCGTCCCCCTCACAGCAAGAAGGCCTGAGTTCGATTGCCAGGCTCGTGGACTTTGCACGTTCACCCTGTGCTTGTGTGGGTTTCCTCTGGATACTCCAGTTTCCTCCTACAGTCCAAAGACATGCACAGTAGGCTGACTGCCTGTTCCAAATTGCCTTTAGTTGTGAGTGTGTGTGTTGCCCCACAATGTCCTGGCCTGATGAGGTGTCCAGTAGGTACCCCGCCCCCAGAGTCAGCTGAGAAGTGCACCAGCCTCCCTGCGACCATAATTAGGGTTAAGCGGCTTAGAAAATGAACGAATGAATGTTTGTTTTACCAAAAATAATCTGAGATCTCAATCAATAAATCACGGTGTACCCTGCCTTCGCCCATTGTTGGCTTCCCCTCAACCCTAGTATTAAGCGGTTTGGCAAATGAATGAGTGAATAGACTTTGATCAATCTTTCTTATTAGGACTCAGTCTTGACTTGGACTCGAACCTCTTTGGATTCAGTCTTGACTCGTCCTTGATTAGTCGTGTTCTTGGATGCTCTGCGTGGATAGTAAGAGTAGTAAGAGATTGTTGTTTGTCACTTGCTACTCATATCCACAGGTTTATCTTTTTTTTATTATCCTGGGTGTATTCAATACTGGTTTTAGGCCAGGTTTCTTTTCATTCCATGTCTCACCACTGAGATGGTATAAAGAAAGCTGTCAAAGCTATGCTGACTCACTGTTTTGTGATCACTGGATGTCACTATGCATGGACACTTTCACACTCTTCAACTTCAGACAATCTGAATTCTTTTTGCCTTCATGCAGAATACATCAGTAGGCATGATCTGTAAACATTTGAATGCACGCTCTAGCGGCAACGTCTTGATAATCTTCACATCATCGATTTACTGCTTATGAGTGGCTGTGTGGCAGTGCACCTAAAACAGGAGACGAGTCTCCTCTCTCTCTCCTCTCTCTCTGGTTCTCTTTCCCCTCAGAGACTAGTTCTCTGGTCGCACTTGTCAAATGGCTGTCAGTGTTCATTTCTCCACTGGAGGTGAAAGCATCACGCAAACTGTAACTGACATGACATGGCTGGTGTTAAGTGACAGAGGAAGTCTTGCCAAGCGGGAACAGGACCTTCTCAGGAGTCAGGGCAGTGCTGTCTTGTCTCCACCTCTGTCTCTTTAATAATGCTGACCTATTGCTGCTACGTAGCTCTGAGATATTCATAGTGCAGCCCGGACTTTGAGAAGTGTAGGAAGGTGCTCAACGTCACTCAGGCTTTCCCATGACATCAACGATCCTTGGGATTTGCTGTCACATAACTGATGATCAATTAACAGATATTTCTCTGCGTTTGTTTGATAGGGAAAAACGATTGTCCTGATAAATGAATCTAAAATTTCTGATATATCCGATATAACCGAGTCAAGGCCGTGCGATAACATCATTTAATATTACAGGGAGAGGGCATTGTAAATGACACTGTTAAAAATACATGATGTATAAAGCACGCGAGTCGACTAAATTGATTTCACAGAGCTTGACGATCAAGGTGGTGATCTCTATCATCATCTCTTTCCTTGGGCTGCTCCTGCGGGATCGTGCTTGTAATTGAACACTCCTCATCTCATTTCCCCTCCTCACTCAGTCACTCCCTGCGATCAGAATGACCTTCGCTTTAACCTTCTCGTCGCACCACCGCATGCTCGTGACACGGATATGCTGGGATCTTACAGATGCTTTACAACCATGCTTGGATTCAAAATAATAATAATAACACTAATAATAATAATAAGAATTATAATAATAACAAAATTAATTTCAGTTAAGCTCTGAATTCTGTTCTGTCTCATACAGTGTGAGCCTGAACACAGTGTGAGCAGGTCTAATTAGGGGCATTTATTGGTAGACATTAGAGTGGATTTAGATGGTTTTATCACATCCACTATCTCCTGCCTGAGCAGTTTGGAGCTGTTGGCAGAGCGATTCTGTATACTATATCTGGAGCTTCAGGCATTAGCATCCTGCTTTTTCTGTAATGTGCCATGTGCTCTACACGTTTCCTAGCGAGAGCTGCACCGAGCGCTTTTATTGGATTGCTGTAATCATACACTGCCTCTGAGTGACTTTCTCTCTGCAGTATGATAGTGAGGTGACGAGACAGACAGAGATACACGTTTACATTAACCGACATATGAGCTCTGTAGAAATGACCTCGCGCTATAGACAGAGACAAACAAAGCAGAGGGCTTTCTGCTTACACGAACACGACGTCCTTCAGTAGCACCAGTGGTTCAGTTACATGGTCTTGAATATGCCATTTGAAACTTTTATCTATGCAGAGGAATAGTGTTAAAGCAAGGAATGAAATATGATGGGATGTGCTGTAAATAAAATGGAAAATAATCACTGAAACAGTGCGATGTGGCCTGAAGTTCATTACTTTTCTATAACCCACCCAGCATTCAGCTTTTCCTTATTATGTTTGCAGTCACATCTTTTTTCATTTACTGCTCACACGGTGTCACATGGGAAGGCAACACACTCGAAGGAGAATGCTATCCGCCATCTTCTGGATAGAAGCTAAAAGCTAAAAGTTCTTTTGCTGCACCACTCCGGAACCCATTCTCATCAGCAATATTTATGTAACATAAACATAAGCATAAACATAAAGAGCATAAATACAAAGTATTATTAAAAACAAGCACGTCTGCCTCACAGCAAGGTCCTGGGTTCGAGTCCCAGGCTTGGGCATTTCTGTTTGAAGTTTTCACCCATGCTGTAAGAAGTTCCCCCAGTGCTTGTGTGGGTTTCCTCCGAGTACTCAGGTTTCCTTCCACAGTCAGATGACATCCACATTAGTCTAATTGACAGTTCCAAATTGTCCTTAGGTGTGAAAGTGAGTGTGAATAGTTGTGTGTGTGTGTTGGCCATGTGATGTGGTGAGCTGTTCAGGTTTCAGCAATCCTGTGTTCCCATGTGTAAACACTATATGGAAACACAAGAATAATAAACTAAAACAAGATTTTCATGGGGTGTCACGGTGGCGTAGTGGTTAGCACGGTCGCCTCACAGCAAGAAGGTCCTGTGTCTAAGGTCAAGCCTTGGGCGTTTCTGTGTTTGGCGGCATATTCTCCCTCTGCTTATGTGGGTTTCCTCTGGGTAGTCCAGTTTCCTCCCACAGTCCAAAGACATGCAAACTAGGCCGATTGGCTGTTCTAAACTGCCTATAGGTGTGAGTGTTGGTCTGAATGTCTGTGTGACCTTGTGATGAACTGACAAGCTGTTCAGGGTGTACCCCGCCTTCACCCAGTGTTGGCTGAGCTTCCCTGTGACTCCAGAATGATTTGGCAAAAAATTATTTTTCTATTTTAAAGAGTGAAAATGATGACACCATCTGCTCCAAGTCACAAACTATAAGTATCCATCATTTTGATTCAAGCATTATCCACTTGCAGTGATATTTTTTAATCCTGAGATATGTGCCGTTCCCTTGTAGTATATACTTATAGACCTTTCTGCTTTGTGTCAGGGTCCTTATCCCTCTGTCTAGGTTTACTTTTGTGACAATGTCTGCCTCATTGTACATGACCCATTATTTAACCAAAAAAAAAACCCAAACCCCAAAACATTTAATCTATAAGGTATTTAGGAAGGTTACATCTTCAAGAGTGAAGTCATTTCTTTGTTTCCATTTCTGGTGTTGTAAACGTCCTCTTGTCCTGACTTCACTGCTGCTAATGAAGCACTGGGAAAGGCTGAGGACATGAGTCAAGGTGGTTGGAGTCCCAGCCAAACCCTCTGCAAATGCCCCCAAGCAACAGGAGTTCACAGGGTGGGCTGCATGGAGGAGCATGCTGGGAAATGAAGTAATTCTCAGAGCTGTGGGTCTCTGAGGGCAAAGACTTGCCTCAGGCTGACTGTGCCTGCTGCCATGAAGGTGACACCATGTTCTCTTGGCATCATTTGACTCGATTATTTAAAAAATGATGGGTTGGGAAGCTCTTGCTTGTGTGCACAAATGTTAAACTTACATAACATATCATTTGACTTCACGCAGGATAGATTGGAGCATGAAAACGGGAAGTTTTTATTTTTATTTTTTGCTTGCACGTGCTGCAGAGCAAAATGGGGAAATGTGCATGCATTGCTGTAGAGGCATGATAGCAAGCTTCAGGTATGTTTTTTAACGCGAATTAAGGGAAAAGTATTCTTTGCACATTTCACATAATGTTCTGGATCCTGTGAGCAGATGCACAACATCAAAGTACTACTGGGCGTCCACATGTACACAGATGTTTTCCAAAAGGTATTTTTGTACAGTTCTGTTTTTTAAATTATATCCATTCGAAAACAATTTCAAAACACTCAGATGATCCCATGTCTCTTTTGTTATGTTTTATTTCCTCAAAAGTAACTTTAAGATCATGCCTACTGAGCAAAAAACGCATATGTTTTCCCTGGAACAGTAAAAACAGATTTTTCAGTTTTCATTTCAGTGACCCAGAAGGCTGTTTTCATATGTTTGGAAAAATATTCATAAATAAAGACTGATTCAGATGGAGAGAGTCTGAGTCTGGCACTCCTGAAAGCTGTCCTATTTCTTATTTTAATGGTTGAAAAGGGTGCCCATGACTGTCATCTATGCTTAATCCTTAAAATCCCATATGGCAAATCTCACACTGATGCAGACTTACCATCCCCTTGTGATTTTGGCTCGAGCCAATTACAGCCAATAAGACTTATATGTCAGGAAGGCCTGATGGGCTGTACAGTTATAGAAAAATAATCCACGCCAGGCTGGTGTGATATGACCTGATAGGAAATGTATTGTTACGACCAAGCAGCTGATTATTTTATAAAATTTGCAGTAACATAAAATATATTATTACATTTAACTTTTTAAAAAATCAACATATTAATTATATTTAATATCCGGTTAGCTTTTTGTTACAGCAGCTATAAATAGCCTTTACCTGTTTTGTTGTTGTTGTTGTTTTTTAGGCTTATTTTGAGGCTGATGTTGAACCACTTAATCCTGCTAGGGTTGCAGGAAGGTTGGAGCCTATCTCAGCCGACTCTGGGCAAAGTTTACACCCTAAATAGCTTGCCAGACAGACGATTGCAGGGCCAACACACACCTAAGGGCAAAATAGAACAACCAATTAGCTTAGTGTGCATGTCTTTGGACTGTGGGAGGAAACCAGAGTGCCTGGAGGAAACCCATGCAAGCACAGAAAACATGCCAAGTCCACACAGAAACACCCTCGCCGAGCCCGGGACTCGAACCCAGGACCTTCTTCCAGTGAGTCGGATGTGCTAACCACTATGCATACACAGGCATATATACGGTCTTGCTGGTTTTTAAATTTATTGCTTCCTGTCCATGTTGCATTTTGGGCGGGTTTTGGGCATGTCCTCTGTATCATCTGTGCTTCCGATCCGATAGCTGATCCTTCTGGGGTGCATTCGTGGGGTACTGTAGTTCTTTCACCTTATAAATCTGGCAATGGGGCTCATGCACCACTAAAGAGTAAAGCTTGGCTATGCAAAATATGTTAAGAGGAGACTGACACTTGTCATGTCATAGAGACAGAGGACACCTCTGCCTGAATGGCTGTTACAAAACAGTGACCCTGGAGACTCCTTCTATGAATATTACATACATAAACATCATCTTACAAAAGAGAAAAAACATAAAGAAAGCTTCATCCTTTCAATTAGTGTGTCTTTCTTTATTATGTAACATACTTACAAAATAAAATCTGTTTCAGAAGACCTTGATTGTATTGATTGTCATACAAATTTCTGTGTATGAGCTGTTATTCTACAAGCACTAATTATGGGTCAGTTTTATTTGTTATAAAAAACTTTTGGTTATATTAATAAAAAACATATAATTAAACTTTATGATAGTTATAAGTGGGGCAGCGTGGTGGTGTAGTAGTTAGCACATCCACCTCACAGCAAAAAGGTCATGGGTTCGAGTCTGTGAATAGTTGTGTGTGTGTTGGCCCGGTAATGGCCTGGCAAGCTGTTTCTCACCATCGCCCAGTTTCAGCTGAGATAGGCTCCATCCTCCCCGCTACCCTAGCTGGATTAAGCAGTTCAGCAAATTAGTGAGTGAGAATGATATTTATAAGTTTGTACGAGTATTAATGTGCCAATGGCAAAAAAAAATAAATAAAAATTACAGTGTACCAGAACTGATGTGTTAATACAAACCTGTAATTTTTCATGTTACAGTCAGAACTAAGGTTAGAGCTGCTGTTAAAGAAAATTAATTCCTACCTTCTGATTTGACAATGTAACAGTAATGTGGCGTAACAGAAAGTATGGCAGGTGCAATAACATGAAAGTCAGTGGTGGAGAAATAAAGACATTAAAACGTGCATAATCGTCGCTTTTGTCATTAAATTAACATTAAACATTAACATCAAAATTAAATTACAGGATCATGTCGTGGGATGAGTTTTCTGTTTTGTTGAAAAAACTGATGACTTCATCTCCACATGGATAATAACAACAACAAAAACAACAATATAAACAACAAAACTCCTTTGGTCAGTGCAACACATGTGACTGATGAGAAGTATCCTGAGTGCAGAGTACTATGCGATCCTGAATTTTTATTTATTTATTTATTTGTTTGTTTGTTTGTTTATTTATTTATTTATTTTAACTCATGTGCCCCCAAGGACTTGAGAACCTTTTCAATGCCTGCTTTGACTTTTGTTTTTTCATATGCACATATTACTGAACGAATGAATCTGCAGGAATCTGCTGTTCAGCTTTATTTTCTGTGCACTTAGAGAAATTAATTTAAAAATAGACAACGTTCTGTTTACCACCACAGAAGGTCACCACTGGTTTTTAGTCAAATGCCCAATCTTATTCTTGTGTCTTTGTGTGCCTTTCTTTTCTTTTTAAGCCCAAAGCCAAACTATGCTGGAACAAAACTGTCTGCTTGTGTCCAAGTCCATTAAGGGGCCCAAGGTTGCTCTGTTCCAGCTGTTATTGTACCTGAGCCAGGTAATCAGAATAATACAGTTCTTGATAACTGTAGACACAGCAACCAGCACTTCTAATACTAACAGATCATAGTTAAGTTAAGTAAGTGCTAACTCAGTTGAGTGGACTCAACTGTTAATTAGTCGTTTAGCCTTAATTTACAGGCAGGACAGTAGTGCGGTGGGTAGCTTTTGGAGTTTTGGGCTTGTTTCAGAGGGATTCCTCAGGGATATACGGTATATTTTTCCTTTCATCAAAACTTACCAATCTATCTACTGGTAGATAAACAAACTAGGAGCAGTGCGTAAAGCTCTGTGGGTGGGTTTTCCCAAGGTGGAAGTGCCACGATCTGTGACAGGTTGTGTAGGTCACGTGACACACTGGAAGGACATTGTGACAGAGGGACTGGTCTGGCCCCGATAGAGTGTGTACAGACTAAGTGTTCGGCCCATTACATGGTACATCCCACAAAAACATATAATGTTGTGCCATGCACACTGCTGTATTGGTAAGCACGTCTGCCTCACAGCAAGAAGGTCCTGAAAATCTCCACCTTAGAAAGGTCATTCCTGTGTGGAGTTTGTATGTTCTTCCTATGCCTGTGTGGGTTTCCTCCACATTCTCCAGTTTCCTCCCACAGTCCAAAGGCATGCACATTGGGCTGTTCCAAATTGTCCCTAAGTGGTATTAGTTGTGTGTGTGTGTGTTGACCCTGTGAAGAACTGGCGAGCTGTTCAGGGTGTATGCCACCTTTGCCAGGAGTCATCTGAGATACGACCCTAGTAAGTGATGTAGCAAATGAATAATTTAATGTTTTACCATGATATGAACTCTTTGTGAAGTTCCACATGTTCTTCAAATATCCACGAGTTTCCTCAGGGTTCTCCACTTTTCTTCCCACTTTCTCAAAACATGTGAACCCATCAACTGGTAGATAAATATAAAAGTGTGTGATGTTTTGCCATGACATGGACTTGCATCCCAAACTTAATCTGTTCCTGTCCAGGGTTCCTGTGCTAGCCTCTGCCTCTGCCTCCACCATAACCGTGGTCAGGATAAAAAACTTACCTGAAGATGAATGCATGATTTATGCTTCTGTCTGAATATTTTTCTTTGAAGCATCAGAAAGGTCCACCAAATGGGGCGGAGCCCAGCAGTTCTGGGGGGAAAAAAAAGAAGGAAAAAAAAATACTTTTCAAAGCAAAGAGTGTGAACTTCCCAAGCAGCTGTACACTGATTGGCTAAGAGTGGTGGTTGAATAAATGAAGGCGTAAGCCACTGAAACCTGTCTGAGGTGGGTTACAGTGTTTTTTTCTATCAAGCAGTTGTTATCTTGAAAACAAAATACATTACTGACTAAATACCACAGAAAATGCTTAATAGTTTTTATAATATTAAATATTTTATTTTTATGTATTTTTAATTGATGGACGAATGGGGAACATAGATACCTTTGCAATTCATAGGTTGCATACTTTTATACTCTGTGTTCTGACTGCTTTCTATCACATCCAGCAGTCTGTGTTTCTTTTGTGGAATGAGACCAGACATACTAGCCTTGACACCCCACATGTATCGGTTAACCCTGGGCACCCATGTTACTCTTACCAGTTCACTGGTTGTCCTTCCTTGGACCATCTTTTCTACGTACTCACCCCTGCATACCAGGAACACCCTACAAGACCTGCCATTTTGGAGATGAGTAGACCCAGTTGTTTAACCATCACAATGTTGTCTGTGTCAAAGTCACGTTGATCACGTTGATGCTTTCTCATTTTTCCTGATTCCAACACATCGACTTTGAGAGCTTGACTGTTTCACTTACTTTCTGTCTAATACCTCACGCTCCTTGGAGGGTAACAAAATAATCACTGTTATTCTCTTCACCTGTCAGTGCGCCTAATGTTTTTAATTGTTGCACTATCACACCAATTTCTGGCTCATTGCTCCCATCTCTCTTTATTGAGAAGCATTTACTTACCATGTTTCACATGAAAAGGTCCTAGCTGAAACAATACAGTTTTAGCACTTTATTCTTGGACCCCAAATTAAATTTATTTCCATCTTCAAGTTTTATTAAATTATTATAATATTATATTTTATTAAATTGGTAATATTAAACATGTTTCTGCATTTAACAAGCTCTAAGAAAAAAATCTAAATTCTCAAATCATTCTTTATTTTTTTAAAAACTGTTTAATCCTATTAGGATCTCAAGAAGGCTGGAGAGTATCTTAGCCGACTCTGGGCGAGAGGTAAAGTACACCCTGAAGAGCTTGCCAGACAATTGTAGGAGCAACACACATGACCATTCACACTCACATCTAGGGGCAATTTGGAACAGCCAATTAGCCTGATGTAATGTGCATGTCTTTGGACTGTTGGGGGAAACCAGAGTACCTGGAGGAAACCTACACAAGCACAGGGAAAACTTGCAAACTCTACACAGACATGTCCTCACTGTGTCAGTAACTCGAACCAGGGACCTTGCTGTGAGGTGGACGTGTAACCATTATCCACCACAGTACCGCCCATCCTCAAATTAGTCGCCAGTAAACGTTTCCTATTAGACAATGTGCTTCTCTGTACAATATCTTGCTTGTGTGAGGTTTCAGGAAGGTTTTTGACTCTGTGAAAGTGGTAGCATTTTACTGGAATCTCATCATGTTACCTTCACTGTATCACACTTTGTTGTTTACTGTCCCGCCTCTGTTTGATGAACAGCTTAGATCCTTACACTACTGTTGTGTTCTTTATATTGTCGTTATGAATGTCTGAGGTCTTTTTTAACATCTTTCTGCCCACTTCTCAGAAGCCATTCTGTGTTTTTGGAAAGCCGGATTGCCCACATTGGGTGTGTCAGTGTAGGAGTTAAATTAAACACTGCATGTCTGCAGATTTCCATGAAGAGTATTATCCTGTTTACTCATTTAACATTCTTGGCATTAGGATACATCTGGCATTCTGGCATTTCCCCATCAGAGCAGGGCCACTAAACACAGACGCTGTGACCCTGAGTCTCCTAATAAAAGACATGAATGATGAAGAGCTGTCCAAGCCTTGATGGTATTTCTAAGAGAGCAGTCTTTATTGCAGCCATATCTTTGAAGACTGGGCTTGTGTGAAGTATAGACAGGAAGAATATCTTTATTCACCACCTCAGGGAGAGACCGGCCTTCTTTCTTGTCTGGCACCATCAGCAAATCTCTTTGAGGCTGCCGCTTGATCCACTGCTGTCACCATAACCCATAACTCATGAGAGCCACTGTATATACAGTAATTATATATATATATATCTGGTCTTGGTGAATTCCAGGCTTTAGCACACGAACATTAGGTTTTACATTTTGCATTTTCAAAGTTCTCAGATATGTCAGAGTTCTCTAGAGGCATCAAAGACAAAGAGATCTCTATTGTCATCTGTTACATGAACAATGAAAATCAGTTTAGCAGCAATTCTAAAAAAATTCACAAAAGACAACTAAGGTAACTACACTAAGATATATATGTGCATATACCTACACACACACACACACACACACACACACATATATATAAATTACATTTTATTTATTACATACAAAATTATACACAGTACAATATGTAGTGAAATGCTTGTTACGACTGTCCTAAAAATTGAAGAAGAAAAACTATCAATATCAAGAAGAAAAGAACAATAACAATAACTATTTAAAGGACTTTATAGTTAAAGTCAATATAAATACAAAAATATGAAATTTTTAAAAATGAAAAAAAATAAAAATAATAATAAATAATTATAAATGATGTAAACACCTAGGTACTGGAAACTGTCCACTCTCTCAACTGGGGTCCTCTTGATGATCAGGGGCCAGTAATTCCTCTCCTGCTTTGTGCTGAAGTCCACTATCAGCTCCTTAGTCTTGCTGACGTT
>JAOUQZ010000028.1:3671317-3678817 GCA_028564935.1 Neosilurus hyrtlii
AGTTTGGGCTCTGGAACCCAGCTCCTTGAGAGGGGCTGGACCCTCCACTACTCTGGAGTTGCCCAGGGTGAGCGGCGACGAGCTGGTGTGGGCTTGCTCGTAGCTCCCCAACTCAGCCGCCATGTGTTGGAGTTTACCCCGGTGAACAAGAGGGTTGTTTCCCTGTGCCTTCAGGTTGGGGATAGGTCTCTTACTGTTGTTTGTGCCTATGGGCCGCATTCTAGGAGTCCCTGGGAGGGGTACTTGACAGTTCTCCGACTGGGGACTCTAGTGTTCTACCGGGGTACTTCAACGCTCATGTGGGTGATGACAGTGATACCTGGAGGGGCGTGATCGGGAGGAACGGCCTCCCCGATCTAAACCCAAGTGGTGTTTTGTTATTGGACTTCTGTGCTCGTCACAGTTTGTCCATAACGAACACCAGGTTCGAGCATAAGAGTGTCCATAAGTGCACGTGGCACCAGGACACCCTAGGCCGGTGGTCGATGATTGACTTTGTTGTCGTTTCATCTGATCTCCGGTCGCATGTCTTGGACACTCGGGTAAAGAGAGGGGCTGAGCTGTCAACCGATCACCACCTGGTGGTGAGTTGAACCCGCTGGCGGAGGAGGAAGTTGGACAGACCCGGCAGACCCAAACGTAGTGTGAGGGTCTGTTGGGAACAACTGGCTGAACCCTCTGTCAGGGAGGTCTTCAACTCCAACCTCCGGGAGAGCTTCTCCCAGATTCCGAGGGAGGCTGGAGACATTGAGTCCGAGTGGACCATGTTCTCTGCCTCCATTGTCAACGCGGCGGCCCGAAGTTGTGGACGCAAGGACTCTGGTGCCTGTCATGGCGGCAACTCCAAACCTGGTGGTGGACACCGGAAGTAAGGGATGCTGTCAGGCTGAAGTTGATGGGTACCGACAGGCCAAGCAAGCCGCAGCACGGGCTGTCCGGGAGGCAAAAACTCGGGCCTGGGAGGAGTTCGTGAGGCCATGGAGGAGGACTATCGATTGGCCTCAAAGAAATTCTGGCAAACTGTCTGGCGCCTCAGAAGGGGGAAGCAGTACTCTGCCAACACTGTTTACAGTACAGGTGGGAGGCTGTTGACCTCAACTGGGGATATTGTCGGACGGTGGAAGGAATACATTGAGGATCTCCTCAATCCCACCGACATGCCTTCCACTGAGGAAGTAGAGGCTGGGGACTCAGAGGTGGACTCTTCCATCACTGAGGTAGTTCACAAGCTCCTCGGTGGCAGGGTGCCGGGGGTGGATGAGATCCGCCCTGAGTACCTCAAGTCTCTGGATGTTGAGGGGCTGTCTTGGCTGACACGCCTCTGCAACATTGCATGGAGGTTGGGCACAGTGGCTCTGGAGTGGCAAAACGGGGTGGTCCCTCTTTAAAAAGGGGGACCAGAGAGTGTGTTCCAATTATAGAGGGATCACACCTCTCAGCCTCCCGGGGAAAGTCTACGGGGTCCCCCCGGAAGAGCTGGACGAAGTGTCTGGGGTGAGGGAAGTCTGGGCATCCCTACTTAGACTGCTGCCTCCGCGACCCGGCCCCGGAAGATAAGCGGAACCTTTCTTCTGCAGAACGGTCCAAAAAAAGCCCAACCCCGAAAATAAGACCTAGCTAAATCTATATTTTGTTCGCACCCTCCCCTCATTTTCTGTGAACGCATGCACGCCCGCACCATTTACAGCAGCGCAGTGGAGGAGAGACAGAAAAAGAGAAAGTTAAGAAAAAAAACCCGGTAAGTAAAGTATTGTACAGCAGGACTGGGGGGCATGATGGGGATAAAAGCAGGACTGGGGGAGCATAACGCTCATCATTTTATTTACTGGTATTATCTTCTGCCTATTATCTAGGTAGAGTTTTGTGTTCACACCCACCTGTGTATTAAAATTGCTGTTAATAATAATTAAAATAAGACTTACACCCAAAATAAACCCTATGATGTTTTTTGAACCGAACCCCCCCCCAAAATACAAAACAATAAGACAATGTCTTATTATCGGGGAAACACGGTAGCTTTTAGCCTAGCTTTGACATGGATGAGGAAAAAGAAATACAGTCAGTGCCGTCTTCACTGAAGGAAAATGCTTTCACTTTGGATTTTCCAGGTAAGAAGGAGCTTGACATGACATGCCATGTGCAAAATAAAAGTCAAGTATTTCGGGAACACTTCACATGCCCGAGCCCACATCTCATCCTTTGTTTGTAATGGTTATAAATCAAACATCGGTTTGAATCAAGAATCGATTCTGAATCGATTCGTCACCCCAAAAATCAGAATCAAATGAAATCGTGAGTTGTTGTTCGATTCACATCCCTACTAATTAGGGTAGTGGGTAGGGCTGGGTCCAAAAAAAAACTTTTTTTTTTTAAACAAAATTTTCGATATTGATTCATGTTATGCAAAGATCGATCTTTTATACAGACCGTTTTTCCGATTTTGTTAAGTGATCACTACAAAGTGTACAGACTACACAGATACTAATGTATATGATGTGTAGACCCATCAGCTCCACTAGAGAAAGCACTTATATTGTATCTGGTTTCTCTACTGGCACTTTATTATGTTGATTGATCAAATGTGTTGGTAAATAAAAAGTATTTTCAGGTAACAAGTTTGGGGTTACTTTTAGTGTGAACTTCATCTTCATCTACTTCCGATTGTTCCTGGATCGGGTCGCGATCCCCTTTCCCCAGCCACTTCCTCCAGCTTTATATATATATATATATATATATTTTTTTTTTTTATATATATATATATATATGTGTGTGTGTGTGTGTGTGTGTGTGTGTATGTATCCTATATTATATTTTAATCTATATATTGTCTTTATTTTCTCTTTTTTTATTTTTTTTGCATTTTATATTTATACCGAACTTTAAAATCCTTTAAAAAGTTCTTTTCTTCTTGTTAGTCTGATAGTTTATTCTTTACATTTTGGACAGTCATACTAAGCATTTCACTACATATTGTACTGTGTATAATTTGTATGTGACAAAAAAAAATTTGAATTTGAAAAAAAAAAAAAAGAATTTGAAACACGATACCAGGGAGGCATTAGACCGGTACAAGCTCCATTTCACAGCAGAGGCTGCACCGATCTGCCTCTCGATCTCCCACTCCACCCTTCCCTCATTTGTAAACAAGACCCCGATGTACTTGAACTCCTCCACTTTGAGCAGGACCTCATTCCAGAGGGTGCATTCCACCCTTTTCCGGCTGATAACCATGGCCTCGGACTTGGAGGTGCTGATACTCATCCTGATCGCTTCACACTCGGCTGTGAATCAAGAGCACCTATAACAAGGTCCTGGCTTAATGAACCCAAAAGGACAACGTCATCTGCAAAAAGCAGAGACGAGATCCTATGGCCACCAAACCAGAACCCCTCAACACCTTGGCTGCGCCTAGAAATTCTATCAATAAAAATCATGAACAGAAGCAGTGACAAAGGACAGCCTTGGCTGAGTCCAACCCCCACTGGAAACAAATTCAAAATGTTACCAATGCGGACCAAGCTCTGACTCCGGCAATACAGAGACAGAACAGGCCATAGTTACGGGTCCGGTATATTATTCCTGGAGCACACACCACAAGATAGCCTGAACGACACTGTCGAAAGCCTTCTCCAAGTCCACAAGGCACATGTGGACAGGTTGCGCAAACTCCCATGCCCCCTCCAGGATCCTGCAGAATGTGTAGAGCTTGTCAGGAGTGCTGCAACCAGGACGAAAACCACATTGTTCCTCCTGAATCCGAGGTTCAACCATCGGCCGAATCCTCCTCTCCAGTACTCTTGAATAGACTTTCCTGGGTAGGCTGAGGAGTGTGATTCCACGATAGTTGGATCATGGAATCACATTTTTTAAAAGGGGAACTACCTCCACAGTTTGCCAATCCAGAGGTACAGCCCCGGATGACCAAGCGATGTTACAAAGACGTGTCAACCAAGACAGTCCTATAACATCCAGAGCCTTGAGGAATGCATGGCGGATCTCGTCCACCCCCAGAACCCGGCCACCGGGACCTTTTTAACTAATTCAGTGACCTCTGCTCCAGGGATGGGCAGACCCCCATCTGAACCCCCAGGCTCTTCCTCTTCCACAGAGGGCATGTTGGTTAGAATGAGGAGGTCCTCAAAATATTTCTTCCATCTCCCGACAACATGCATCGGTGACAGCCTGGGCTGCAGCACGTTTGGCCTGTCGGTACCCGTCCGCTGCCTCGGGAGTCCCATAGGCCAAAAGGACGCAATAGGCCTACTTCTTCAGCTTGACAGCCCCCCTCACCCCCACAAGTGAACATGGTAACCACTGGGCCACTGTGCCTCCCTAATGTTATTTTTTCCTTTCAGTTCTACATGTTTGTGCTGTCTTTGATTATTATGTTAATGCTACATGTTGATATGGAATATCTCCTTTTAGTTTGGGTTGGAGTGTGGAACTCACTTAGATAGATGATAACATACACTATTTCACATGTTATGGCGGAGCTCAGAAGCCATAAGTGTGAATCTACTGTCATGTCCGTGCTCACATGCCCACACAGGCAACCCAACACGTGCCATGCACTTGCATTTCAAGGAGATGTTCTTGTTAGTCAATGTTTTTTTCGTCTTGAGAAGAAATAAGATTTCAAATATTACAATGAAAAGACTGAGTTATGGTATGGCTTGTTTGTTTACTGGAAAAATATACAAACATTTTGAGAGCTCAGCTTTCAGGCAGTTTAGATAGAAAAGCTGTTTTATATATTTTTAATTTTTTTTTTTTTTAGAAGTGGAGGTTATAACCTGTCCATGTACATAACCTTCCTTTAACTAATTGAAAAAAAAAATGTAAATACAAAAAAAAAATGCAGACCCTGTATTTCATTTATAATTCTCATCTCTTTTAATAATAGCTTTGCTTGCATGATCAACTACATTTGCACTAAAATATTTCACTTAAAATGAAAATGTATTTCTGAAAATGCTGAAAGTTCTTTAGATAATTAAACTGAAAAGTCTTTGTACTTTGAAGGTAGTGTGCAGCTTATGAAACATTTACAACCACACGTCACCTCAGATTAGCTCAGTTAAGGCACATTGATCTCAGCTTTCAGTATTAAAAACCAACCCAACTAAACAATGCAGTTTATTTTTATCACTTCGCTCTTTCAGAAAAATGACTGACATTGTGATTGAAAGGGTCTTCCTCATATTGTTGGACATGTCACAGCTCCATCTTCAAATGAATGAGCTTAAATGACTGCTACCTCTCCCTCTCTGTACAGAAAACAGGCTCTGATATCAGCTCATAAATAGTAGGCTATTTCACCGTGATGACAGTAAAGGGGCTTTATTTGGTATTTGAAAATATCTTATAATAACAAAAAAGTTATCAACATGGTCCAGTAGTGATGCCGGATAACAGATTATTATTTTTGCAATCTGTACTAGGTATATACAACATCTGAATAATTTTCTAGCATTTTCTCAAATATGTAAATGGACATTTTATAGACACATCAATGCGAATCTGATACATTCCTGTGGACACATTTGACACCAGATTCATTCACACATTACCAAAATAAAGTGTGTGTGTGTGTGTGTGTGTGTGTGTGTGTGTGTGTGTGTGTGTGTGTGTGTGTAGATCTCATTATTGAATGTGTGCCCGATCTGGAATCCCATTCACCATATCTAGCATCAAGTTGCATCTCAGGAAATATAGATATACGTGCCTCCCAGTGGAAGTTTCCCCAAAATACTAAATGTAGGTTATTTTGGAGCCAGTCACCCAAATATGAAGTAAGAGAATAAAAATGAACACACCCACATGCTATTTAATTAAACCTGAAATGCTCTGGTTCAGTGAATAAACAGAAGTTTAATGAATTGATCCTGGAGTCATCATCTGATTCAATTTGATCCAAATCACACCATAAAGGTAAATCGAGAGGTTCAAGTGAAAAGTTCAAGTTCAGCACATGGCTGAGACTCTCTTCAACATACGTGTGCCAAGTCACTAATATTGTGTTACTGATGCCAGTGTCAGTGTGAACGCTGGATCTGTTTGCTTATACAGTAACCTTTCTTTATATAAAACACAGACTCCATGACGGAAAATTAAAAAATTGTCTTTACTACTGCAGATGTATTGTATTTAATATTAACTGATTTGAACTTGGCCAGCATGGTTGCGAAGTGGTTTGCATGTCCACCTCACAGCAAGGAAGTTCTGGCTTCGAGTTCCGGGCACGACAAGGGCATTTCTGTGTGGAATTCTCCAGGTACTCCGGTTTCCTCCCCCAATCCATTCAAGTTAGGTTAACTGGATATTATTGACTTCCCCTAGGTGTGGCTGGGAATAGTTGTGTGTGTTGCCCCGCATTGGATTGGTGAGCTGTTCAGGGTGTATGCCGCCTTTGCCCAGAGTAGGCTGAGATAGGTTCCAGCCTCCCTGCGACCCTAACAGGATGAAGCAGTTTGGCAAAAGAATGAATGATTCATCCTTTGTTCTTGTATCTAAATATATATTGGAAACATTACTTCCTAAACAGCATGCACAACACTAATATGGTCCAAGACTCCATTATAATAATCCTGTTTTTCTGGCAAGATTATTTTCTCTTATTATACAATCAGAGTATTGCCATAGGAGTTTATTGGGATTAGGGAGCAATCCAGTTGCTTTGGGATTATTTATCAAAAGGCATTTTGTTAAACCAATGGGAATCATTACAGCCTCACTACTCCATGGTCCTGGGTTTAACCCTGAGATCGGATTACTGTCTGTGTTGAGTTTTGAGAGTTCTTTCCCTGTTTGGGTTCTACAGTAGGTCTGATATTTATCATCATATATTATGACATTAAAATAATGTCCAGAGACAGAAAGACCATGGCAGCACTGTTTTTATAGCACAGCCAACATGTACTATCTCTTAACTGTTAATGAAGTGCTAATTTCAAGTGATGTTAATTCTCAACCACTCAGCTGAAATCACAGCTTGTTCTGCTATAAGATGCACTGGTTATAAACACATCCATTATTTCATTCATTC
The DNA here is from genome assembly GCA_028564935.1 of Neosilurus hyrtlii. NCBI lineage: Eukaryota > Metazoa > Chordata > Actinopteri > Siluriformes > Plotosidae > Neosilurus > Neosilurus hyrtlii. The sequence goes on from JAOUQZ010000028.1 coordinate 3,678,363, forward strand.
GCTAAACTGTGAGGAGCCCACTATCTCAGCCGACTCTGGACATAGGCAGGGTGCACCCTGAGCAGCATGCCAGTCCGTCAAAGGGCCAACACACACAACTATTCAAAATCACACTAACACCTAGGGGCAAACTGGAACAGCCAATTAGCACAACGTGCATGTCTTTGGGCTGTGGGAGGAAACCAGGGTTCCAAAGGAAACCCATGCAAAGCACGAAGAGAACATGCAAACACCACACAGAAAAGCCCTCACCAAGCCCGGGACTTGAACCCAAGTGTGAGGCGGACATGCTACCCACTACACCACCATGCTGCCCAGTTTTAAAAAAACATGCAAGGGGTAAATCCATTATTTCCCACTTGATGTAGGGCACCACTGAAGACAGTACATAATCATTGGGAATTATTCTACAGGCTCTGTCTGCAGTGAACTCCCTCATATTCTCAAGCTCCTGG
>JAOUQZ010000028.1:3689277-3702757 GCA_028564935.1 Neosilurus hyrtlii
AGAGAGAGAGAGAGAGAGAGAGAGAATGTGTGTGTGTGTGTGTGTGTGTGTGTGTGTGTGTGTGTGTGTGTGTGTGTATAGGTTTTATGCATGCGCACACTGCCACCCACACTGATCATATGATTCATATAACTCGAAGCAGAGTTACCACCAAATCACTGCATGTTCCAAAATCATATTCCTCTAACAGAACAATAATGTTCAAGTGTTCAACTCACTTATTTCCTGAATCACTTAATCCTGCTAGAGTCACAGGGAGGCTGGAGCCTATCTCAGCCAACATTGGGCAAGAGTGGGGTACTCCCTGAACAGTTCAACAGACCATTGCAGGTCCAACACATGCAACTCATACTCACATTTATGGGCAATTTGGAACAGCCAATTAGTCTGAAGAAGAGCCCAGGACCTTCCTAATGTGAGTTTTACTTGCTTAAGTATATAACTTCCTGTTATATAGTCTCTCTCTCTCTCTCTCTCTCTCTCTATCTCTCTATCTGTCTGTCTGTCTCTCTGTCTGTCTGTCTCTCCCTCTCTCTGTGCTGGCATCTCTCTCTCTCTCTCTCTCTCTCTCTCTCTCTGTCTCTCTGTCTCTCTCTGTCTTTCTCTGTCTCTCTCTCCCCCTCTCTTCTCTCTCTGTGCTGGCATCTCTCTCTCTCTTTCTCTTTGTTTCTCTCTGTCTCTCTCCTTCTTTCGCTCTCTCTCTCTTTCTCTTTCTCTTTGTTTCTCTGTCTCTCTCCTTCTCTCTCTCTCTCTCTCTCTCTCTCTCTCTCTCTCTCTCTTTCAGAAACAACCATTAAAAAATAATAATGAAAGTACAAGACTTTCCCATGACATAAACTTTAACACCATCCAAATGCTCTACAGCTAGACAGCTTCATACACAGCGAGCTGATATACACCGTTTGTTCTGACTCCTTTTTCTCGTATTCAGCCTGAACAGTTACAGCAGTTTATGCTACACAAGCTCTTTTGAGGGTTTAGACACATGTACTAGCTCACGCACACACCTCACATGCATCAATTAGCCCTCTATACCCATGTTATTCTTCTGCTTGTCCTTCCTTGGGCCACCTTTGGTAGGTAGTTTTGGAGATGAATGGACCCAGTCATGTAGCATCACAGTGTGGTCCTTATATTCAAAGTCACTCAGATCTTAATGCTTCCTGCTTTTTTCCTGCTTCCAACACAACTTCGACTCAAGAACTATCAGCTCACTTTTTAATGCTATGGCTGGTCAGTGTAAATTTTACCTTACAACCACTGTCAGAGGTGCTGTTGTAAAAAGTATCAGCACTTTCTGACCAATCAGAATAAAGAATTGAGTGTATTTGTGTATGGAAGATGTATAGAGGGCAGCATGGTGGTGCAATAGTGTAGAGTTTGCATGTTATCATCGTGCTTGCATAAGTTTTGTCCGGGTACTCCGGTTTCCTCCTGCAGTTCCTCCGAAAGATACAAACATTAGGTTTATTAACTGTTCCACATTGCTCCTTGGTGTGAGTGTGAATGGATGTGTGTTGGCCCTGTAATGGATTAATTCATTTTTCGTGGGTGTTCCCGGCCTTAACCCAGTGTCAACTCCAGAACCTCCATACGCCAACTAGGAGGATTAAATGGATCAGCAAATGAATGAATGAATAAAAGATGGAGAGATTGACAGTAAGACGGAGAAGAAACATTGTGTGTGTGTGTGTTTTATATTTTCTAAACAAGATACTTTCACACTCCATAAATGATTTCTGACTAAATAAAACCCCTAACACCTACTATATGACTTCCAGACGCTGATGTATAACACTGCTTAGCCGATATGTGGAGAGGACGAGCTCCCGCTGTCAGCCTGGCATTTCTCCCAAGGTGAATGTGAAAGCAGTGCCCTCTCTCACACAGGATTCACGGCAGGAAGTGATGGAATGCCGCAGAGAAGCAGGTCAGGCACATGTGCATCAAATCCTCTGACGTAAAAACCCACGTTCATATGCAGGCTGTGTGCTCCTGTCTCCTGAGTGAGTAGCGGATTCTGCTGATGCCGGGGTTTTAGTGCACAACATACACTCTGTGCACTGATGATGATGATGATGACGATGATGACGGTGATGATTTGCCATCAACCTGCTGGGACTCACACAGGGAGCATTGAGAAGGAAATAAAAGACACAAAGCAAGCTACATTTTGATTGGCATGCTATAAAGTCCCTGATGGACTCGTAGAGATTAATATGAGACACCTCCCTGTACACACACACACACACACACACACACACACACACATTTGTCCAGCATCTGGACAGATGATTTACAGAGAATTAATGGATGTTTCATTAATCATGGCTTTTCACAGGAAACTAAACTGGCACGTACCATCACATGTGCAGGAGTTTGGTGATCAGTAATAACTTTACAAATAATGTCTCAACAGAGCCAGAAGTAATAATCTCACCATCACAGGAAGTTTAATCAAAGTTCCAGTCTTATAATCAACACACACACAAACACACATGCATGCACACCCATTGCAACAACAAAACAAACACTATTTTATCATGCACATTTATTCTCCTGAACAAAATTTCTCAGACTTATTTGCCAGGTGGCATGGTGGGGCAGTGGTTAGCACGTCCACCTCACAGCAAGAAGTCCTGGGTTCGATTCCTGTGCTTGGGTGTTTCTGAGCGAAGTTTGCATGTTCTCCTCGGGTTTCCTCCAGGTACTCCGGTTGCCTCCCACAATCCAAAGACATGCATGGTAGGCTAATTGGCTGTTTCAAATAACCCCTAGGTGTGAGTGTGTGTGTATGTGTATGGTCTGGCGAGCTGTCCAGGGTGTACCCTGCCTCCACCCAGAGTTGGCTGCGATCGGGCCAGCCTCCTCGCAACCATAATTAGAAATAAGTGGCCCAGAAAGCGAATAAATGAATAAAAGCTTCTGATAAATCCAAACAAAAAGGGCTTTTTAATGTAACATGATCTCTAAAACTTATAGTATTTTAGGTGGTTTTACTTTTATTAGTCCCTACAGGATTTCACAGGCTTTTTGTGGCAGGATCAATGTGGTCTAAAACACCAAATAGTGCTGCACATTTTCCAAAATATTGCGAAGTATGTTGCAATGTTGAAAGGATTATGTAAAAATTGCGAAAAAAAAAATGTAGGTGCTTGCATGTCCACATCTCAGTGTCTTCCACTCACCCATTTCCCATCCAGCTTTATTCTTTATTAGCATTGCAGGAAGGCTGGAGGCCATCCCAGCTGACTCTGAAAGAAGGCAGGGTACACCCTGAACAGCTTGCTAGACCATTGCAGGGCCAGCACCCACACAACTCTTTATACTCACACCTAGGGGCAATTTAAATTTTATTCAAATTAGCCTAATGCGCATGTCTTTGGATTGTGGGAGGAAACCAGCTTACCCAAACAAGCGAAGAGAACCTAAGAACTCCACATGGAAACACCCTCGCTAAGCCCACGACTTGACCCAGAATCTTCTTGCATTGAGGTGGACATGCTAACCACTGCAGCACTATTCTAAAAGGGTTCCTTCAGTTGCAGGGTTCTTTATCACTCTACAGTATAGGACCAAGCATTATCTACTTTGCTCAGATCTTGAAAGCTGAGCTGCATCTCTGATGTTGGCTGTGTACTATTTCCCCCCTAAATACACTTAAAAGCCTCCACTGATATTCCAGGGTTTTGATATTTCACTCTTTTCTGAGCGCAGCCTTGCTTGGCCATGGCAGGGGTTTTTCAGCTTTAACCTTGAGTCGAGCAGCTCTCTGTAAAACCCCTTATCAGCGCTTTTGAGCTTCAAAGCATCTCCTGCTGAATGTGATGGAACAACAGGTTCATTACCGGACAGTTAATGTGGATGTTTCGGTCTTACACAACACTGGTGTCTGCCTCCCTACCACATGCCAAATTAAAGATAATTTCTGCTTTACAGATGAGAGAGAGAGAGAAAGAGAGAAAGACAGAGAAAGAGAGAGAGAGAGAGAGAGAGAGAGAGTGGAAAAATGATTCTCTGTGCTGTTTGCATTGCTGTAATAGTTGCAGGGGTTGGAGGAAATGCACTGGAATGGAAATACACAGAAACAGATAGAAAAACCTAGAGACAGAGCAATGAAAAGACAGAGAGAGAAAGAGAGAGAGAGAGAGAGAGAGAGAGAGAGAGATGGAGACAGAGTAAGATGGAGAAGGAGAGGGAGACACAAACAGACAGAATGCAGAGAAAGAGAAAAAGACAGTGAGGGAGACAGAAAGCAGAGAGGATGGGGAGGTAACAGAGAGAGAGAGGGAGAGAGACCGACAGACTGAATGCAGAGAATGAGAGAAAAAGACAGAGAGACAGAAAGCAGAGAGGGAGAGATGGAAATACACTGAAAGAGATGGAAAGATAGAGACAGCGTGATGGAAAGACATAAAGAGACAGGCAGAAAGACTGAGAGAGCGGTGGAAAGACAAAGAGACGGAGAGACAAATAGAGACAGATTGAGCTGGAAAGACAGAGAAAGAAACAAAAAGAAGGATAGAGGGAGACAGAAAGACAGACCAAAAGATGAGTAAAAAAGGAGAGAAAGAGAGAGAGAGGGAGAGAGAGGAAGAGAGAGGAAAGAGAGAGAGAAAGTAAGAAAGAAAAGAGAAAAAACAGAGGGAGAGACAGAAAGCAGAGAGAGAGAGAGAGAGAGAGTATAACACACTATCAGGGAGACTCACATGTTCTTCAACACAGATTACAGCCTATTGACATTTTATATTATTATTATTCAACAAAATTCCCACTCAAGGTCATTTGAGACAAAGCCGCACTAAGCCATGCTAAGCGTTCATCCCTCAACAGCAGGCTTAACTGCAATGAAGATGTAACTAGTACCATTTGTTGAATTCTCTGAAGAAGTGTGTTCAGGGTTCAAGAGCAAAAATGCTGAGGCAGAGGAGCCTGAGCTCAGTGTGAGTTACAGTCGTTAATGGAGTGAGGAAGGCCAAGAAGCCACTGTGAGGGTTCTTCAGATGCCAAGATCTGCTTTAAAACATCTGCACTGCATGACAGGACAGGGACATTTCTTCACTCAGAGGTGCCGAGCAGGATGAATAATAATGGTGCACTCTTAGAGGGGAAAAGTTATTTCTGCAGCTCTGGGGTGTGCTTCAGATTTTTATTTTAACACATCCTTTTAGAAGCTTACGATGAATGTTTTTACCTTCAGAAAAAAGTCAGGAGTAGATCCCTTTAAAGAAGCTAAAATCCCTTATCTAGTGATATTTTAATAATGCCATAAAAACATTGTGCTTATCTGTGGTTTTAACCAAAAGGAAACTAGGAACCAATATCTGTCCTTGAAGAGTACAGTGATTTTTATTTGTTGGTAAGATACAATTAATGTAAATTCATTCACTCAGTTATTCATTTGCTGAAACGTATATTCCCACTAAGGTTGCAGACGACTCTGAGAGAAGACAGGGTACACCCTGTACAGCTCTCCATACCATCACAGGGCAAACACACAAACACAACCCTCACACCTAGGGGCAATTTGGTATAGCCATTAAGCCTAATGTGCATGTCTTTGTACTGTAGGATGAAACTGGAGTACCTGGAGGAAACCCACGCAAGCATGGGGAGAACATGCAAACTCCACCCAAAAACACCCCCGCAGAGCCCGAGTCTCAAACCCAAGACCTTCTTTCTGTCAGGCAGATGTGCGAACCCCTACACTACCATGCTGCCCATTCATGTAAATGTGACCTTAAAAGTATACTCTTCAATTCAAAAGATCAAATTAAGAGCCCTTAAGGTTTCTTTCATTGCCTCCTTGGGGAAACCCTTAAAAGTGCTATGAAGAATTATACAGGAAGTATGGCAGACTGCATCTCTTTAAGGAAACAATGGAAGGTGGTTAATAAAAGTTATTTGCATGACAAAACAGTGAAATCACAAAACCCAAAGTATCAGTAGCTGCTTTTAGGAGCCTTGTTTGGAAAAAGTAGTACACAGCTCATGTGCGGAGGTGATAACATGTCTTTCAAGATCTGTTTCCAAACACAACTAAAATAAAACTTAATCATACGCAATAATGACATCAATCAAGCTCTCAGTTTATGTTTGTAAATTCATCATAAATGTATAGCTGGCTATCTAAAGCCATCTCTAAGAGACATCTTACAAAAACTGACACAGAATCATAAAATGCCCAAGAAGTCATTTCCTTTTGAAAAAACAATTAATGACAGGAACTTGACTGATCTCTTGAGTGAAAAGCCAATAGCATTCGAGATACACCACACCTTGTTCTAAATCTAAACATAAACAGCTAATCCATGTTATTGTTTTAATCTGTAGAGGGATTTCCTCACCCAATTTGTCCATTGCAACAATATATATTATTTTGTTTGCTAAATTCCAACCAGAGTGCTTTGGCTTGGTGCTGGTCCATAGCTTGTTTGTTATTTCATACTTTTAACCCATGGCAGTGAGAAAGTGTTTAACAAAACTATTGAAAAATATGCCTAGAACAGAACTTTCTCTCTATTCCTCACAGACATACACAGTACAGCTCATGGTTTTCAAGTGACATCACATGTTTGAGCTGAAATTTCAGAATGAGGACTGCATTGCGTGAACATAAACTCCAGCAAGGCATTTTTTCAATTATAAAGTAAATAATCTAAAAGAAGAATTCAAATAAGACCAAACCCGTTTTTTTAAAGGAGCATGAGGTATGCCTTCTCAAAAGAATATAATAAAATACAATCTAGACAATACCAAGATGAATCCTGAAAGCATTTTAACCATTACAAAAATCAACAAGAATACTGCCAATATGTATCTTTGCCCTGTTTTTAATATACAGTAGCTTATTTGTATCTAAAACACAAATAAGTGATTAATGGAGAAAGTTCTAGAACTCCAGTTTGATGCAGTCATAACCTCCTCAATAAGTAACATTTAAATGACCCCAGACCAATAAAAAGATCCTATTTGTGCATTTAAAAAAATCATCAATCTTGACTTCAAACACCATTACAGATCCACAGTAGGGACATTTGGCAGAATCATTGCTTGTGCAACCCATCGTTAAGTATTTCAGTAAGCATTCCCTCTTCCCATTACACTCCATTGGTGCTAACAGCAACCTTAAGCTATTTTACACTCTGTATATGAATGCAAAGTGAAAATGATTACATGGCTAAAGTTTTAGGCCACAGACGAGTTTTTCTGTCCACACAAACACAACCACCAGGTGGGTTACTTGTTTGTTCTTTATTTAGGAAGAGAAACAAAATGCCCGGTGTCATTGTGCTTTTACATTGTTCAAACATTGGGCAAATAAACAAACAAACAAACAAACAAACAAGTAAATAAATAAATAAATAAATAAATAAATAAAGTTCCCACCCTTGATGGGGCTGAAAGAAACTTCAGAAATAAGGTCATTTGATGCTATAATACAGTTTTGTAGAAATGTTTAATTCCAAAGAATTATTTACAAGCAATAACAGCTCCCTTTTTTATTCACCTGTAATACAAAAGCAGAGGTTCAGCTAATACAAGGCCAGTCTACCTGAATCTCTAAAGTTTGTGCTACTATTTGTTTCAGTTGCTCCTCAAACATAATAAAAAAAGAAGTTGGAAGTGTTCTCAAAGAAGTGCTTTTCATATCGATCTGTCAGTCTCTGTCACGTGACACACGTGAGCAGTGGAAGTTTTTCCTCCGTGTGTCCGAAACCACACCCTATTCACTAGATAGTGCCTTATTTAGGGTGTTTAGCTGTTTCAAATTGAATGTAGCACATCCTGAAACACTACTGAAATCCCACAATGCTCTGTACTAGATTAGTGTCCTAAACCTAGGAGATGAGAACATCCATGACATAATGCACTTTGCAGTTCACTCTGTAGGATATAGGGAATGAGGAGTAGGGAGTAGGCTGTAGGGACTAGGGTGCCATTTCAGACACAGGGTTAGAAGCACCGCTCGAACCCTCGTGCACCTGGAAAAAAGGGTCGTGGCGGCACCACGTGACTACGACTCTACAACTACTCTAAATAAGAGGCAGGCAGTGCATAACCGCTTAGAAAAGACCCCCTAACACTCCCACCCTGCCCACCCACCCCACTTACCCCACCATTACAAACCCCAAGCCCATGGACTATATCCACTAATACTACACTGGCATTTCCCTGATATTGAGCTTCTTCTTCTGCACAACTACTAATGGTATTGGATTAAAATCGTGATTAAAAATGTTATAGCTATTATTCGTTTATTTCTTTTTTGTTTGTTTGTTTTAAAAAATACCATGCATTATTGCTCTATTCATTTTTAATGACTCCCGAGAAATATTGCAGACTGATGCTAACTAGATTTTCGCAGAACAAAAAAAAACAAAAACAAACAAAAAAAAACCCCTAAGAAATAAATCAAAATCCAAAGCTTGATAAAATTGGCATAGGTTTCTTAATTTTTGCATGCAACAAATTTATAATAAAGTGGCTGAAAAACAAACTAACAAACTAACAAAAAGAGTGAAAAGTGGCAAATGCTTTGGCATATTAATGATGAAGAAAAAGCTTGGCAAAAAAACCCCAATAAATTAAAGTGCAAATGAACCTTTTACATGACTTGTCCAAAATAATAAGTACATAAATAAGTTAAATAGTTTTACCTCGACGCTGAACACTTTTGTGGCCACTGGCAGCAGTACAATGTGATCCAATACTTAGAAAAGGTTTGACCTTTTAATTGAGAGTTAGACATTTTCAATGTCCTCTGAGTTTCGTTACTTTTCTTTCTCTTTTTAATTTTTGGTAAAAAATAGGTTGGTATTTTCGGCTTGGACTAGGCGAACAGCTGGGGGGGGAGATGGTTACGCTGGGAAAAGAAAAGTTACATGCGAATAATCCAAGTTTTCCTCAGTTCTGTTGTTGCAGGAGAGAAAAAGCAAAGTTGTGGGCGCATTTTGACTCCCGTGGCTCTTTCATGAATCGGGTCTGAGGGGCGAAAAGGCTCCCTTGAAGCATGCCGACTCGTAGTGCTTGTTCAGGTACGACTTGAGCGCGAAGGTCTTGTTGCAACGCTTGCATTTGTAGTGCTTGAAGGCCGAGTGCGTCTGCATGTGAGCGCGCAGGTTGGAGCGGTCGGCAAAGGCCTTCCCGCAGTGCGCGCACCCGAATGGCTTCTCGCCCGTGTGCGAGCGCATGTGGCCCTGCAGTAGCCAGGGGCGGCTGAACGCCTTGCCACACACGTCGCATTTGTGCTTGAGGTCGTGCGTGAGCAGGTGCATGGCCATGGCCGGCATGGACACGTACACCTTGCCGCACGTCGGACACTTCTTGGCCATCTTGCTGTCTATACTACGGTGCGTCTGCTTGTGGCGGCTCAGATTGGACGACGTGGCATAGCTCTTGCCGCACTCGTTGCACGTGTGGCGTTGCGCGCTCCTCGCGCTGCCCACAGCCCTCCTACGCGAGCGGCCGTCCGTGATGAAGAAAGCGTCCACCGTGTAGCCCTCACTCACCGCATTGTCTCCGTTGATGTACCCGGTCGAGATCTCAGAGCGTGGGCTGTCGGGCTGGTCCGAGTCCGGCGCGCCGTAATCGCTGTGCAGGCTCTCGTAGATGGGTCCTGGAGAGGGCACTTTGATGCCATTTTCATTCTCTGCTTCATACACAGATGGGGTTATGTAGTCACTGATGTAACCTGCCGCTGGGAGGGAAAGAAAAGAAAAAGCAACAGTTTAAGCAGCGCCGACTTGACTCGAGAGGAAGCACTGAGTCAGGTGTTACATACTTACATGCAACAGTATATTTCTGCTCCTTCCTCTCTTCTTTTCCAATTCAACCCCCCCCACACACACTCTCTCTCTCTCTTTCTCTCTCTCTCTAGTCTATATTATGAATTGTGCTTTGCATTTAGTTACAGACTTCTCGTGAAGGTATTTTTTCTCTGCAACACTCTCTCCAAGAAATCAATACATCTCCATTTCAATTAGCGGAGTAACCCGTTTAAGGACAAAAGGCGGCTGATCTCGATTCACTCAGAATTGCATTTACACTTGTGACAAAGATCCGAGTAAAAATAGGTCGATCTACACACTCACGAGGCACCCTCAAACAGATCCGCACATGCACGTGCGCACGAACAATGTGAACGAGCATTTGCGGACAAAATGGTTTGGAGAGCGTTGTGTGAATTATATAGAGCGGAAATAATGGCTGCAAACACGATCAAGCGTTCCTTCACTACACACCGACCGTGTGTGTGTGTGTGTGTGTGTGTGTGTGTGTGTGTGTGTGTGTGTGTGTGTGTGCCCAAATGCAAGTGTGAATAATTCCATGACACGGTTCTCTGTCTATATAAAAGCCCCAGGTAAAAGATAAATTATGGATGAATATCAAGTAATACGCATGTTCACTGTTTCTTATTGGCATTCATCCTCTTGATTATGGGGTCCTGCTGCGAGTGAGCAAAGCGCAACACATGAAATTGCCGATGCCAAAATGTGCAGACTCGACAAAAAAAAACTGTAACGTGTGACGATTTTGAGAAGGATAAAACAATGTAACGGTGGATAAGCAGGCGCGATCAGTGCGAACAGTTACCTTCAAACAACCAATATTATCCGTCAATAATCGCAGTAAGCGTAAATAAGATCTTTCCATGCCTGGTCGTCCTACAGGTCGCCTATTCATCACCAACACTACAGCAGCGCTGTGTTCATTCCATCATTTTTTTTTTTACCTTTCTCGTGAAATCGGAGGCTGATATCCGCTCTGGATCTGCCATAAGAGCTCTCGAGGTCAGCAGACGAGAAATCATCGAGCTTAACCTTTTTGACCAGGAAAGACCTTGGCATGTTTCACGTTGCAGCAAAAAACACACCACTCGTCCGTCCGCCCGCTCGCTCAGGTCTCGTGCTCTTCATGCACCGCCGAGGCAAAACCCCGTTTTTTTGTTTGTTTGTTTGCTTATTTGTTTAAATTTTTGCTTCCCTTTTTTGTTTTTGCTCCGGTACTCGGACGCAGGGCACGGGGAGACGGCAGCTACCTCGCCCCTGTTAGTGAGCTTCTTGTGCCGTCGCGTCGCTCTCGGCGGAAATGCAACTTCAGCACCGGATAGCTCCTTTCTCCTGGCGCGCGCGCACGCACACAGCACCGGACGGCTCACGTCTTTCAGAGTCCTCTCCTTGCCTTGAACCGAAAAATCTGCAGCCTGGTGGTCGTTACTTCCAGTTGCTTCTTTTATCTTCCTTTCTTTCTTTTATATAACCATACATATATATATATATATATATAAATCTGACTCCTTTAAAAAAACTCTGAAACTGGTGAGCAGGTCTGCACGAGCCGCTTGGTCTGAAGGCGTCGCGCTTTCTGAAGTCTGATGATCAGCTGTTGGGATTTATATAGCTGTGATCAGGTGGGAATGAAGATGGAACTGCTTAATTTAATCCATAAAAAAAATCCTCCTGGGACTAACATTGAACTAGATGATTTAATGACGCTATGACACGTCAACGCTTTCGCCATTTTACCCCTGAAGGAAAATTCTTGGATAACAGAGCATGCCAGGAACCTGGTAAAACTCTTTTCATGCGTCATTTTAATGCTTATCTTAATCTTTATTATAAGGCTTTTTACTGCATGTCATAACGCCGTATACTAATTTAACAACAAATCATATTTTGACCATGGTTCAGACATTTATACATTACACTGCATAAATAGCTTATTAAAGAAATATTGCTGATGTTAGTGGAGTCACATAAAGCTATTATGGGATGCATAGTGGCAGTGTTCACGTGCTTTCTTTCTTTCTGTCTTTCTTTTTTTTATACTGTTTCAGCGTACACTAAAGAAACCCTCCCTTCCGCGCTGCACTTTTCTGTAAACGCTCCAGTCGCCAACCAAGAGATCAGCCGCCGGCTGTGGCCCCAGGCTCTCAGGTCATTGTTTTACATCACAGCCCATAAACCAATGGCTTTCTTCTCATGCAAATAGCACAAACCGAGTACCAGAAGGTCTGCTTTCTCCCGTGATTCCTTCAGAAGCCAGATGCGTGCAATTAAGTGCGATCACACACACACACACACACACACACACACACACACACACACACACACACACACACACACACAGAGAGAGAGAGAGAGAGAGAGAGAGAGAGTTCCTCCTTTCTGATATCCAACATGTATTTCATTGTTTAGTCCTCTTTAGTCCTAGCTTGTTGTACCTCCCTGGTTTGCCAAAACATTCTAAGAATTCCACATTAACTGCCAATTCTACATTTTTTTGCTGTTATGCTGCATGTCCTGTTACACCCTCATCACGTATTATAACTTCAAGTCTTCAATCAAATTCTTTCTTCCTCACTGCCTGGCTAATTGTTGCTGCGTTTGGTCGAGTAGGTTTTATTACACTGTGCATAATTAGATGCAAAAGGAGCTTAAGAGTGTCACCTTGTAAAGTTAGGATATAAAACTTAAGATTTGCAAAGGAAATGCGAAGGTAACTCTTTCATGAATTGTTTACTGAGCAAGAATATTTGGAAAAAAAAATTGAGGGGGCATGAATTGAAAAAAAAATATCATTACCATTATTATTATTATTATTATTATTATTATTATTATTATTATTATTATTATAATTATTATGAGTAGTAGTAGTAGTAGTAGTATTAGCAGTAGTAGTATTTAGGTCTAATTCACGAAGCAGGTATGTACTATGTACTCGTGCACCCGCTTACGACTCAGGTGCGCGCTTTGGAAAACTCGAAGAAAAGCAGCAACAGCGCGCAGCGACCGGATGAGGGAGAAGGACACACGAGTGTGCTCGAACAAAGTGCTGAGTTCAGCTGAAACACACACACACACACACACACGCGCGCGCGCGCGCACACACACACACACACACACACGCACGCACTCTCACACAGACACACACTCTCTCTCTCTCTCTCTCTCACACACACACACACGTACATACAGATAGATGGAGTGAGTGAGAGAGAGAGAGCGAGAGAGAGCGAGAGTCATTTGCATAATAATAGTCTAGAATTCTGTGCACCGGAACTCCGAAGCGACTTGTCGAGGTCCGAATCAAATAAAGCCGCTGACATTTAATTCCTGTGCATTGCGTTTTCACGGACACGTCTTCAGCTCTGTAAACAAGGCTCTTCATCTGTTTCCAGTGAATGGTGAAAAGGACAAAGTGAAGGACCTGCGTTTAATATAAACCGATTGATTCATCAAGTTCAGTTGTATTTGTAACAAAACGAAATGTCACAGACCGATCCATCCATTTGCTGATTCGCTTAATCCTACTACGGGCTCTAGGAGGCTGGAGCCTATCTCAGCCGATCCTGGCCAAAGGCGGGGTGCACCTCGAACAGCTCGCCAGCCCATCACTGGGCCAACAACACACACACACACACACACACACACACACACACACACACACACACACACACACACACACACACACACAC
>JAOUQZ010000028.1:3710162-3720549 GCA_028564935.1 Neosilurus hyrtlii
ATATATATATATATGTGTGTGTGTGTGTGTGTGTGTGTGTGTGTGTGTGTCTGTCTTTCTATATATATTTATATATATATATATATATATGTGTGTGTGTGTGTGTGTGTGTGTGTGTGTGTGTGTGTGTATCTTTATATGTGTGTGTGTGTGTGTGTAATATATATATATATATATATACTTTGCCTTAAAATGCAATACAATGTTACATAAAAGGGAAAAAATAAAAGAACAATAATAATAAATAGAATAATGATTGACCAAGACCTGCAGGAAAACTCACAACTGTACATATTTACTACAGTATAAATTTGGTTGCAGGGAGGCTGGAGCCTGTCTCAGCCAACAACAGGCGAATGTGGGGTGCATCCTGAACACCACGCTACACCATTGCAGGGCTAACACACACATACAACCATTCACATTCACACCTAGTGGCAATTTGGAACAGCCAATTAGCCTCATGTGCATATCTTTGGACAGAGGGATGAAACCGGAGTACCTGGAGGAAACCCAGGCAATCACAAGGAGAACATGCAGACTCCCCACAAATACACCCAAGCCCAGTACTCGAACCCAGGAGCTTCTTACTGTAAGGCATACATGCCAACCACTACACCCTACTGTGCCTCTCATGTATTATTCTGTGAATTCATTTCCAGCACAAAACAGACATTTTTACCATGAAGTATTGTGGATACGTCATACTGTCACATCGTGGCTTCTCACCTGAGACTGTGTGTATACATCAATATTTAGACATATCGCTATAGTTAACCCTGAGGGCTGTACATCAATGTACAATTTTTGTATAAAATCCGCACTGCATCCCCTAGACTCTTGTTTCTTTGAAACAAAGAAAAAACAGGTGATAATGAAATATTTGATCCCACTTGGAATGTCCTTTTGATTGCTAATGCTAATGGAGTTTATGAGGGATCTGCTCAGTTCCTCTCTTCATCCTCCGCTCCACTGCTCCTGAAGATAGGGATCACCCCTGACCCTTGCTCTTCTGACCCCCATGCTCCAGTGGTCATTAGAAGAGGGGGGAGGATGAAGACTCTACAGGGGTCCCCAGCCGCAAACGATAGATACTTGCGAACATGCACTGCTCACATGTGGGGCTTCTCTTGAGAAAATCACCTATCACCCTAATCTATGTGCCTCTCCAGACTTGAGAGACATTAATCTTATTTGTCGTAACCAGTCTCTTGGGAGTGGAGCGCACTGGGGTGACCCCTATGCCCAGCTGGGGGATGAGGGGTTTGGAGGCCCCGTATCTCCCCAAACACACTCCCTGAAGCTAATTTGATGTGAAAGTTAAAGAGACCAAAATGGGAACAAAGACGGCATTATGCATATTCCTGTTTGATTTTCATTTGCACTCCTTTGTACCCACCCCTCCCTTCCTTTGCTTCTCTGCCTTTTCTCAGTCCTTGCATGAAGCGATTAGGGAGGCCGAGCCAGGCAGATGAAGCTGCTTTGGCTCACTGATCGTAGACGGGTTCTGCCAGCGCCGATCTTATGGAGTCATCACCTGGCTAATTACAGTGTATTGTGCATTGTTGAACTTGATTATCGTTAGGAACATTTCAGGAGCCGGATGGTGAGAAAAGCAATTGGGATTCTTGAGCGGTAGAGCCATTCATGGAAGTTCACCTTGCATTTTAATTCAGTTGCAAAGGTATCAAAGCCCATAGTAAATGCTAGAATGCTCGTATGCACAAACAAAATCCAGACCAACTCCAAAAGCTAACCAACAGAGCAAAGCAGGGAGTTGAACCACAGGCGACAAAATCTGAGGGCCAGTTTTTAAATCCCTTCCGCTGTTTGACCTTTAATTGGCTTGAGGTTGTGACTGTTATTGTCTTTGTCAAAGCTTTGCCATTGGCTGCCATTAGCAGACCAACAGAGGTGTGAAAACATCCGGACCGCTAGCTTTTTAATGAAGAACACCTTAAGAGATTCAAATAAAGAAAAGGCCAACTGGTAAATTGAGGGTACACATGTGGAGCGGGAACCTCTAACCTGTTTTCCATAGAGCTGATCAACAGGGGAATTGGCTAGATTAGCATTTTTATTGCGTGGCAGAGAACAAGAGGGCCCCAACACCCCAAGACCCTCCCCACTTGCCCCAACTCTTTTCAGCCCTCCCCCATCCGGCTGCTCTGGCAGGCTGGGCTCTCCATTCCCTTTTTGGTGCTGCAGTGTCACCTGTCTCTCTGCTTCGCAGACGTGCCAATGATGGCACCTCGCCTCTGGCATGTCCCCAAGCCCAGACCTGTTTGTATGTGCACCTGTGCGCCTGCTTGTTTTGTTTAGACAAAATGGGAGCTTGTACAATGTGCATGCCCACGGATGACTACCAATCAGGTGGGGTACCGCTCATTCCTAATGGTATAGAGTCATAATGAAAGAACAACATAGAATAACAATCTCGATGGCACATCTCGTAGCAATTCCCTGGTGTGTATTTGCTTGCATATTAAAACCATGCAGCCTCACTGTAGACTCAGCGGTGAGTCAATCTGCTGTGTGTTTTCTCTCGATAGCCAGCAGCTCCCAGCCATGTCTCAGCCTCCTCTCAATACAAACACACACACCCACACGCTGCGGTCGCAGTATGGGATGACTGCTGTGAACTGTACTCAGTGCACCAGCGTGGGAGAACCAGTCTATGCTCTTCGCCTCCTTTTGTATGTGTGTATGTGTGTGAATGTGTGCATGCACTTGTGAGATCAGAGACGACTGCCGAGGGCTCTGAGGAGTGGCCATGTATCAGATTCTTCTCTGCTGGGCTTTTTTCAATTAGTCAGCGCTTCCCTTCCAGCCTTATTGCATCCTTTTACCACCTGAGGAAGTTGCCATGTGGAATTCTATTAAGAGCCGGCACAGGCTCAGCCAATCAGCTCGCAAGCAGCTTTTTCACTTCCCTTTCGTTTTCTCACTTTTTTATAAGCAGATTTTTGTATCTGGTACCAGGTGTGAGTGTGTGTGTGTGTGTGTGTGTTAGATAGAGGGTTTTTCTGAACATGGAGTAATCTGTCAATGGATTGCACATCACTGTTCTGTAGTCTGCACAGGTTTGTGCGGAGAGTGTAATCTCATTATCCTCTAAATAGGAGAAGCAGAGTCTATCAGCGTCAAGAGACCAACATCAGGTACAGAGGAATGGGGGCGTTTGTAGTTCTCAGAGCAGATAACCTCTTGCTTTTTCTCCTCCCCTCCCTCTCTATGTCTCGTTTTTTTTCCTACTCATCCTTCTCCACCTTCTCGTCCTCATCCACTCTTTCTATCAATCTCTCATTTTGAGACGGTGCTCTGATGTGTTGATTGCACCGCTATGCAGTCTTTCTCTTATTAGTGCCGGATTGAAATGTGACACCACTGCACTGACTCAGCGCATAGCAGCCTATTAAAGTATGGAGATAATGAGGCCTGTTAGATGTGACAAGCCTTACAACATTGCACAATGCTTCTTCTGGTCCACTGAAAGATCGCTTGAAATTGACTTGGAGGCAATTATCGAACCACCTGTGTCTTCTCATCTGCCAGGGGCTTGTCGCGGTCTAGTTGACCCACTTGTCCTTGAAAAAGATTAGAATTCCCAGGATGTGTCACAAGGACAAGGCACTTCAGACTACATTACAGCATGTAGTAAAGCTTCAGCAGGTTCTGACTTTATTGGGCACCAACTAAGCCAATAATCCACTTCTTAAAAACTAGACATGATTGTTTACTTCAGAATGTTCTGGAGAAATCTACAAGAAATTGCACATCAGTGGTGCCAAAAGCTCCATGTTCCTTGTCATGGAACATGTCACCTCTCCTTCCCGTCACCACTTACCAGGATAAGAAGGTACAAACACATCTCATCTAATAACCTCAGCAAGGTCTACAAGGTCTATATAAAACGCAGTGTGTAAAGCTCTGCGGGTGGGAGGTCCAGAGTGGTAGCGCCATTCTCTGTGACTTCATCAAGGAGTGTGTAGGTCATGTGATGCACTAGCAGGACATTGTGACAGAGAGACAAGAGACAGACGGGCATAGAGTCTGGCCCATCACTGAGTGGTGTGTCTATTACATGGGACATCCCACAAAAAGCACACAAGTACAAACTCCACACAGAGACACCCTCACGAGGCATGGGCCTCAAACCCAGCACCTTCTTACAAACCAGGATAATAAAGATAATTCTCCAGTGTAAAATACAATCCACCTCTGGACTTTTTGTTTAACTCCCCCATGGAGATTCTGTTCATTAACAGTTGGTACATGTTATTACTTTCATTTCATCTTGACTCAGTGAACCTAACTAGTGTTAGTATTAGTCAGTTAACAAAAGCTATTTGACTAAAGCATTAATTTTTTACATGCTGATCACGTTCATAGCATTCATAACCCACCTAATGTATTTTGGACCACATGGAGGTGTAGTGGTTAGTAGGTCCACCTCACAGCAAGAAGGGCCTGGGTTCATGTCCCGGGCTTAGCAAGTGTAAGGTTTCATCTTCTCCCTGCACTTGCATGGTTTTTCTTTGGGTGCTTTGGTTTCCTCTTACAATCCAAAGGCGTGCACATTAGTCTGCTCCTAGATGTGAGTGTGAGTGGTTGTGTGTGTCGGCCTTGCAATGGACTGGCGGGTTGTTCAGGTTGTGCCCTGCCTTCATTCAGAGTTGGCTCTGCACGACCCTAGTAAGATTAAGCGGTTCGGCAAATGAATAAATTATGGTAACAAGCTCATTTTTGGTTTATTTATACTTAAACCATTTATACAAGTTCAAATATTCTCTATTTGTAGTAGGTGATGTAGAAAATATCAACAATATCAACATATCACAGACAAAACAAGTCTTGGTTTATTTGCCAAGATAAAAAAATGATGGATGTCATGGGACTATATATGTTTTAACGTTGCACGTGTAGGTTGGAATAGAAAACTAAGGCACCAGACAGATACTTGATTATTCAGAGGTCCAGGTTTGTACCTTTGACCACTAATAATGTCCATATTTTGTCCAAGTCTCAAGTGAGAAGCTTTCAAGTATTAAAATAAAAAAGTCCTTGAGTGCTGTCTGTTATGCAATGCTTCATCCATATGAATTGCACTATGGGGTGTTTTACTCCTTACGCAGTTCGTTTAGAGAGCACAGTGTATCTTGGTGGTTAATACTGTGTCTGTGTAAGGTATTATCTTTGGGTGTGTGTGTATGAGTGTGTGTTTATGTTCATACATCTGAGTGTTTTTTGAAGTCTGAGCACAAGCAGGATAAAGGGCTTTGGGCTCTTTTTCCTCTACTGCAAGGCCTTTGGAGTGCTTTGGGGCGCATGCTATTGTGTTGTGCTGTATCACCCCTGGTTCCCTGTGGAGCAAGTCTTCATGCTTTAATCAGTGATTTGGATGCAGTGTACATGCCTGAAGCAGTGAGGCTGCACACTGAGCTCAGGCACTGTGCAGCATGTGCTTTTTTAGTATCTCCTGCAATGACAAAGCCCGGATCCTATGTGAAACTCCAAAAGCACTCATTGACCGTTGGCCAGTCCGCCACCTGGAGCTCAGGTTTAAAGACTGCAGGTCTGATGGTGTGTAAGCTCACAATCATCTGTATAAATTGGGAATAGTGTATGACTGAAATCTATCACTGCACGTCAAGTTTGGTTTCTGTTTTAAACATAAGTGCGTCAGGGTGGTGTTGTGGATTTTCCCGTCAGCAAGGCCCGAGTGTGACAATTGAGTTGGTGGAATTATAGAGGATAAAGGCAAAAAAAAAAAAGAAGAAGCATGGGACAGATTACAGACATGGCTGTTGGCAGGCGGTGACATTCTGTATGCATGTGCGCTTGTGCGTGGGCATATGTGTGTGCCGGACACCCCCCAACCACCCCACCTCTTTCATCCTCCAGATGGCTCAGGTGATGTTGGCTGAGTTTGTGCCTGTGTGTTGTGACTAGGGAGAGGACATGAAGGGGGGGGGCACTCCATCAGACATATGCACCCTGAATATCGCTATGTAAACATCTGCAGTGACATGACAGGCTCAGATTAATCACCCCAGTCTGGGCAGCTTGCAGTCCTCCTGCTAAGACCCAGCTTGTTAATACTGCTGCTTCCAACACAAAGCAAAACATGCCTCCGACATGTGCCAGTGTGAGACACGTAGAATTGTTGGGGACCACACTGCAAAAAAACTTAGTGTTAGATAAATTATCTTGTTTTAAGAATTAATTTCTTATTTTTAGTGTTCAACTTTACACTATAATCCTAAATCAAGAAATCTTATCAAGTGAAATTGTCTTGCTGTATGGAGAGATAATTTCACTTGTTTTGAGTACCTTTTTTTCTTAGATTTAGTGTTTTTATCTTGTTTTTAGACACCCCTTTTTTGCAGTGCATGTTTCACAGGCTTCATTCAAAAAATAGAGCACTTTCACATATGCAGTTCTGATTCACTCACTTTGTCACTCTCAATGTCTAACCGCTTAATCCTATCAGCATTGTGGGATTAATACTGGGTGAAGGCAGAGTACACCCTGAAGAGCTCGTCAGACCTTCACAGGGCCAACACACACAACCATTCACACTCTCACTCACACCCAGGGGCAATTTGGAAAAGCCATTTAGCCTAATGCTCATGTATTCAGTCTGTAGGAGGAAACCGGAATACCTGGAGAAAGCCCACACAAACACCAGGAGAACATAAAAACTCCCCAAAGAATGTCCCTCTCCAAGCCCAAGACCTTCTTGCTGTGTGGCGGACGTGCTAACCACTATGCCACCATGCTGCCCTATTCAGTATTGAGTCTGTTTGAAGCTAACCCGGGTGTGTTGTCGCTCCCAGTGCTGTTCTTTAGGCAGGTATGAACATAGCAATCAGACTTGGGTGTGAGCCAAATCAACCACTCTGAGAATGTCTCAGAGAGGTGGTCTCAGTTCTCTTACAAGTAATCTCTAGAGAGTTCTGATTGCGGAAAGAAAGAGATTCGACTCTGAATCAAGCGAGAAGTGACCCGAGTGAGCACGACCATGTATTTTGGGTTGCAGCTTTTTTTGGAGATGTGAGCTGCTAAACTGAGCCACAAAGTGCAAACTGAGCCAAAAGGACAGAGCTGTGAACTCCAGTGCTGTGTTCTGAAGATTGACTGATAAAGAAAAAGAGAAAATAAACAGCATATGCATTCACATAATGTTTTAAACTGGTTATTTATATAATTATCGAATTATTTCTTTAGCACCGACTCTGCGCTCTCTATGTTTGGGTGATTTTTATTTCGATTTTTCCATTGTTGTATTTCTGACCAACAAATAAAAGAGTTGTACAATGATCTTCTTCTAAACTTACACACGCTTCTACCAATTATCTACCTCTTTTTTTGGATTATGTTTCATGTAATTGGGTGAAAGCGTCATAAATCATCCAGCAGTCACTTCTATTTCAAGTCCATCATCCATGTGTCTTGAATGGCAGGTGGGGTTTGGGGTTGTGGTACATCATGTAATGTTGAGCAACAGTAGCCACCCACGTTTCCACTATCAGGCCAAAATCATTTCCATTGTCACTTTTTCCATTGGCAATTTCAGTCGGTGAGGGTTTTTTTATAGCGAAGCTCCTGAGTGGAACACCATAAGCATGGAAAATTCACCCAGAGTAGGTTAAGATAGGCTCCAGCCTCCCTGGCTAATCTC
This sequence comes from Neosilurus hyrtlii, assembly GCA_028564935.1. Lineage (NCBI taxonomy): Eukaryota > Metazoa > Chordata > Actinopteri > Siluriformes > Plotosidae > Neosilurus > Neosilurus hyrtlii. The sequence continues at coordinate 3,717,847 of JAOUQZ010000028.1, forward strand.
TAGTAGGCAAATAAATGAATGATGCATGTGACTTCATACTCATGAATCCGATGTCTTTATGTAACAGGGTTGAGTGTGACTAAAATGTACATTTTTATAATCTATAATGGCTGACATAAAAAGTATGAGATGTTCAATGGATTCCGACATGAATGTAAATATTATTCTGATTGTAGTAGTATTTAGATGATTTTATTTCAGGGTACAGCATAGCTCGTAAAGATTTAGTTTTATGTGTGCTTTATTTATTATGTTTATAAATGAGATCCCCATAGGGACATTAGTGACACTGTGGAATCTCCTAAATATCAAATCGGATAAAAGTCCTCGGTTGCTATTCGAACCAGTTCACCTGAACCAGATGTAGACGCGTTGAAATGTTAAAGCTGAGTGACTGCCGTCTGTTTTTCATGTGAATACTGACGCAGCTCTTTCGCAGTGCTCCACGTTGGGCAGCGAGCCAAAGGAACGTTTGTTTGTTTTGTTTGTTGTTTCGTGTGTAAATGAAGCTCTTCTTGGGTGTTACACCGAGCAGTTGTCTTCAAAAGGCGATTTGCATTTCATTTGTTCTGGAATGTGCCCCAGAGGTTCATATATTCATAATGAAACACAGCACAATCCTATTAGTACACAGCTCTCTGTCTTTTTATTGCTGGTCTTGTTTTCTGCCATTTGTTTATCTCACGGTAAGCTGAGGGAGGGCAGACGACAAGTGGGGTTAAACGCCAATGTGTTGTATTATTACACATGTATAAACAGATGATTCCACAATAATAAATAATAATAATAATAATAATAAATCATAGAGTAGGAAGTCTTATCTCATTTAATCCCAAATTATGCACAGATCATATACAATGATCAGCCATAACATTAACACCTGACTGGCCTGCATCTAGGCAGCCTCAGACACTGTGCGTTCTGACTCCTACATCATATCCAGCATTAACAGTTACAGTTTGTGCTACAATAGCTCTACTGTGAGATCAGATCACACGTATGAGCCTTCGCTCCACACACACATCAGTGAGCCTCAGGCACCCATATCAATCTCACCACGTCACTGGTTGTCCTTCTTTGAACCACTTTTGATAGGTACCTACCCCTTCACCCCAGGAACACCCCACAAGAACTGCTGCTTTGTATTAAAACTTAGATCTTGGGTAGCCTGGCATTGCAGCAGGTACACTAGCACTGCTGGTCTAATCTTGATCTTGGGTTGTTATCACTGAAGAAATTCACGTGCGCCCTGTACTGATGTGATTGTCCTATGCATTATTTATAAATAGGTGGCTTCACTATGCTATCTTCCTATAGGTGGGAATAAGTATATAAATGTGTATATCGGAGATTCTCAATTCACTCACTCACTCACTCAGTTGCCGAAATGTTTAATCCTATAGGGTTACAGGGAGGCTGGGGCCTATCTCAGATGACACTGGGTGAAGGCAGTGTACACCATAATCAGCTCACAAGACCATAACACGGCCAATAGGCACACACAACCATGCACACCTAGGAGCAATTTGGAACAGCTGGTTAGCCTAATGTGCACATCTTTTTACTGTGGGAGGAAACTGGACTACCCAGAGGAAACCCACGCTAGTGCTGGGAGAATTTGCCAACTCCACACAGAAGCACACCTTGGACTCGAGCTCAGGATCTTCTTCCTGTGAGGCGGACATACTAACCATTAGGCCACTGTGCCACCCATGTCAAAGATTCCCATATAGGATATTAATCTAACACCTTCTGACCAATCAGAATCAAGCTTTAAGCAGCTCTTCGATGCAGAGTGGTTTCTTCCACAGGTACATGCTTAATCAAAGTTTTTTCTTGTGTGACCATTTATGAATAAGTTTGCCTTAAAATGTAATAATGTCAAAACCATCTCTTTTAAATCAGTTTTAAAAAGAGAAATCTGCCTTTTTAACATTCTTTAAAATATTGTGTGATGTATTAGGGTTAAACATAAAATAATGAAGCATCAGTCATAATAGATTTCATTCAGACCTCCTCTGGCTGTAAGTGTTATCAGCGTCCTTTTTTCTTTTTTTTTTTTGTGATTGCCTCCGGCACTGTGAGAGTTACAAAACCATATTTGTCCTGCTAACTCAAACAGATCGGCAGCTTTTCTTTCCACTGCAGCGCGTGCTTTGTGTGGCGCTGTGTGTGTATGTTTAGTCGACTTAAAAAAAATATGGTTGCAGAACTGCATCAGCACCGAAGTGGCACCTGGTTTCTCAGCTGAGCAGCCAAGTTTAGCTCGAGGCATAACGAAGACCCCCCATACGAACGTACGTGCACACACACACACACACACACACACACACACACACACACACACACACACACACACACACACAATTTCCTGAACTATTTTTGTGGGGACTTTCTTTAATATAAACTGTTCCCTGGCCTCTTACTCTAACTTTATCTATTACAACTCAGTACCTAACCTTCAGCTTTTCCCTAAGCATAACCTGAAATTAATTCCAATCTGAACCTTTAAACCAAGTCTTTACCATCAAGTAGCCCTATGTAGAGGTGGGGACCCGCAAAAAGTCCTTACTTTCCAAAAATATATATATGAAAATGTATTCTGATCCTCAGTGTTCAGCAAGCTTAACCCCCCCCCCCCAACACACACACACACAAACACACACACAAACACACACACACACACACACACACACACACACA
>JAOUQZ010000028.1:3725011-3738636 GCA_028564935.1 Neosilurus hyrtlii
GAGTATGTAGAGTGAGGGAGCGACAGCATCTCAACATCACAGTTTACCAAAATCCTCTATGCCTGAAACCACCAGATCTGATGTATGTTTTCAGTCTAGTCTTAAAAACAGAGACTGTGTCTGAGTCCCCAACATTAACTGGAAGTTTATTCCATAACTGCGGAGCTTTGTAAGAGAAAGCTCTGCCCCCTGAAGTAGTCCTCAGTATTCGAGGTATCACTAAGCAGCCTTCACCTTTTGATCTAAGTGGGCGAGCTGGATCATAAGTACCAAGTTCACTAAGATAATGTGGCGCAAGACCATTAAGTGCTTTATAGGTTAAAAATAGCAATTTATATTCAATTCGAAATTGAATTGGGAGCCAGTGCAGTGTAGATAAGATGGGGGTGATATACTTGTGTCTTCTGCCAATAATCAAAGCACAAACACATGGCTGTGGGTGAGAGTGAGTAAAAGAAATGAAGACCTATTAAATTAGGAAGAGTTACTGTGTATCTAAGTGACACGATGGTGTAGGGGTAGTGTAGTAATGTTGTGGTAGCATTATAGTGATGTAGATGATTTAGTGTACATCATGTTTAGTCTTCACTTTTTATTATTGTTGGATCTTTGTAAGTACTCTGCCTTTTATGGAGTTTTATGAGCATCAGTTATGTCTTGGATTTGATTGGTGATTTATGGATGGCATTAAATGATACAGTATAAATAACTTTTGTAAATCTAGTAGGCCTATTGAATGTAAAAAAAAAAAAGAAGTAGTTGTAGTGTGTATTTTGGAGAATCAGTGTGGTGTGTAATTGTAATGGCATGTAGATAGAACTTAGACAGAGGAGGAGGCATGCTCAGGGCAGTGTTTAGTCTTTAACACCACTGAGCACGAATTGAGAATTGAGTACTTTCTGTTACGGTGCATGAGAACAATACCACACACACACACACACACACACACACACACACACACACACACACACACACACACACAGAGAGAGAGAGAGACCCCTCCCATTATGGAATATGATCATCTCAAACTGAGGCCAATTTCAAAAGCAACAGGATATTCCACACCACAAATAGGCAGGAAGGTGGGAGGCCGAGAAATGCACAACGCTGAAGGCAGTCAGGAACCTCTGTAGGCTTTCTGTCCTGTGTGCGTATCAGTGTGCATATGTGTCCAGGCTAAGTTAATGGTGCTGGTTTGTGTGAAAGTGTGTGTATGTGTGTGGGCTCTGCTAGCGCTCAAACACAGATATAATGACGCTTAACCGCCTCGCTCTGCCGCTATTGAGCTCATCACCCCACTGTGCAAAGAGGCAGGTGCTGCTGGATGGGAAGGCATGCTGTCAGATGCCGGGAGAGCGATATGTGTGCATGTGTGTGTACGCGTGTGTGTGTGTGTGTGTGTGTGTGTGTGTGTGTGTGTGTGTTGGTGTGTGTGTGTGAAGAGAGAGAGAGACAGGGAGAGAGACGAAGCCCAAGAGAGGCAAAAAGAGGGAGAGTGAGACTAGAAGAGAGGGGACCCATTTCAATAGGCTGCTGATTTGAGATAAGTGATCCCCTTGAAAGAGGAAATATGCCGGTTCTCTTCCCCTCCCCCTCGCCAGTTTGGCCTGAAAGGAGAACCATCCACCTGCTAGCAGCATCAATTGGCCCCTCTTGTGGCTTTTTCACCATGTCTTTTTTCCCCGGTTCCCGTTTGCTCGCCCCCTCGCCGTGTCTCCCATTCAGACGGCTGAATAAGCAGCCTGTGGGCCGTATTGAAACTGGCCTCACCAAGCGCTCATTGTTGCAGCCTGCGCCACTCCAGAGGGAGGGGACCTGCCCAAACCTGCGCTTGCTTTGCCCTCTAATCGATGCATCTCTGCTGCACACACTGCTTCCCTCGCTCTGCTCGATTTTTACTGTGGCAGCAAATGGAGACATTTAACTGTGTTTATTTACATCCTTTATGCCTTTTGCCCTTGATCGAGGACATTCAGCTGGATAAGGGGCATCAAGGTCGGGGGTTTGGAGGTGTGTGTGTGTGAGTATCTGTGTGTGTGTGTGTGTGTGTGTGTTTGTGTGGGGGGGGGGGGGGAGCGGGGGATTGTGGGAAAAAGCAGAAGAGGTGCTGAGAACTGACAGGTGTTAAACTTCTGCTCCTGCCTCTGGGAGTTTATCCTGGCTTGGCCCAGATACGGATGCTCCCATGATGCACCTTGTGCTCTCCTAGAGTTTCACAGCACTCTTTCACACACATAAACACGCACAAAACATGGCAATAAAAATGTCGATTTTATTGTTTAGGACTCTTTTTAGTAATCTCTAACATATCTACTGGGTTTGAGATTGAGCCATTGGTCAGATCAACTGATCAACAAGTCATAACATTTAATTCAATTTAGTGGTCTTGGATCATACTGAGGCATAAAACCATAGATGCAGACATCCTGTTGTTGATTTAGAACAAGCTGCAAGCAAAAGCAGTGAAGAGCGAAAACTTTGTAAGAATGACACTGACATGGTGAAGAAACCAATATATAAACATACACTATAGCGACAGGCAGCATAGTTGTGTCACAGCAAGAATCATATCTGTCTCAGTGCAAGAAGATGCTGGGTTCAAGTCTGGGCTTGAGCATTTCTGTGTGAAGTTCTCCCTATTCTTGCGTGGGTCTCCTCTGGGTACTCTGGTTTCCTCCCACAGTCAAAAGACATAACGATTAGGCTGACTGGCTGTGAATGTCAATGGCTGTGTATGTTGCCCTGCGATGGTCTGGCGAGCTGTTCAGGGTATACACCGCCTTCGCCCAGTGTCAGCTGACATAGGCACCAGTCTCCAAGTGACCCGAGTAGGATTAAGCGGTTCAGCGAATGAGTGACTACAGAGACATATAAAAAGTACATACCCCTCATTACGGAGTTTTTTCTGCGAAAATCATCTAATCAAATTTGTTGATATATATTTATTTTTATTACAGATTGCAGTATATAAACTGTTTGTAGTAGCTATGCTGTGAACACCAGGAACAAAAGAGTTGTCTGATTTTCAAAGCGGGCGTATTGTGGGTCAGTCTGAGGGTGGACTGATTCATCTTATCACAGTCAACAGAGTAAAGGCAAAGGATTAACAGCATCCTGCTCAGGTCGACCTGGACTCTCTGACAGGTGTCTTCAGACTGTCAAGCGGACTGTTGAAAATAATTGCGTTGTTAAGCAACAGATGTTGCGGAGAAAACTTCTCTGAGTCAGAGTACTGCTGTGAGGGATCTTATACACATGCCCAGAGCAGTTCTGTTTATCCAAATTACATGTGAACGCTATATGATAAATTAATATCTCATTAAGAGAAAGATCTATGTGTGTGTGAAATAAAGAGATGTTAAAAACACTTTTGTGGAAACTAGCCATTTTTAATGATTAACACTAATGATTTTGCCACTGTTACCAATAGCACTTTGGTGTGCTGTGACAGACTTCAACACTGCCATTGTTTTCAATGGCGCTTTGGACCTGTCCAATACTTAGTAATGGCTCTATGCTCACTAGCTGATTAGCTTTTAGTCTTCAAAACGTTTAAGTCTACACAGATGCAGATAGCTAATAAAACTGGTGATGGGAAAGATGTGTGGCACAATAGATAGTTCCAGGGTCTGTGGTTTGAACTTGAGAATTATTGGGTTACTGTTTAGACAGAATTTGGCATATTCTTCCTGTGCCCCCTGGGTTTTCCTCCCACCTTCCAAAAATAAGCATGTAGGTGGACAATCTATGTTAAAATGCCCCAAGGGTTAAATGTGTGCAAGGGTGGCGTCCTGTGATGGACTGCTGGTCCATTAGAGCATGTATTCCTGTCTCTCACGCAGTGATCCTGGGAAAGGCTCCAAAACCAAGAGCAGGAGAAAACACTGACTTAAAAATGAATGAGTAATCAAACTGGCAAGATTCTGATGCTTTTGGCCTCGAAAGTGTATGACAACAATAATTTAACCAGAATTGCCTGGGGTTGTTGTTTTATCCCCAGAAACAAAAAAAAAACACCTCAAAAATTATTTTCAAGTTTCAACTGTTGCTGTAACATTTCTGCGCGTGAAAAGTTAAACACTCTATTTGTAGATGGCAGGGTGGCAGCAAGGAGAGCGCTAATGGATGTAAATATGGTTCGAACGGCACGCTGAGCTGTGCTGATTTGCATTACCGGCAGGAGCTCACCTAACGCCTGCGCTAATCACACAGCTCACTCTGAAGTACCATTAGTAGTCTGCACTGGAATTTAAAAAAAATTAAATAAAAGGAAAAACAGTTTATCAAACCAGTTTATCGCTTAATCGTTATACAGCTGGTGAACACAGGCCGGAATCGAACAATGTTGGATTTCAGCAGCGGTCAGCGGATCTTTAAGAGTTATGAGTTGTGAGAATGGAAAAGGGAAGAATTATGATTCCACAGTTTGGAGACTGAATGGCCTCGGTGGGGTTCTCACCATCCAAGTAATAACCTGCAATCAGGCAATTATCCCCTCACTACTGCATACAGGTGAGAGCCGCTTTCTTCCCAGCAGCACTAGCAGTTTCTCATTCTACTAATGAACAGGAGGAAGCAGGTTACAGATTTCCCCGAAGGACTCAACGCTACACGTCTTGTGGACTACATTCACCTCGCAAAAATGTGTTAACTTTGACTTTAGGCTGTAGTCCCAGGAGGAGGCTGAAATTCTGCTTTGTACACAGTGTGTACAAAGTTGGCATGCAAATCAAAAAAGAGTTTTATTTACTGGTCTTGGCTCTAATGCTGCAGTATTAATGGACAAAGCGCTCTTTCACCCAGATGGATTTCAGGTTTAATTACTGGCTTCAGATGTGTCTGCAAAATGTCTTTGAACAAGGATTATTACCTTGGAAAACTGGAGACCCAGGTATTTGGCCTTTATAGTTTGTGTTTATTTGTCATAAAACTAAAATGTGGAACAATGGAAGTGTAACCAGCAGCATAGTGGTGTAGTGTTTAATATGTCCACCTCACAGCAAGAAGGTCCTGGGTTTAAGTCCCAGGCTCGGCAAAGACGTTTCTGTGTGGAGTTTTCATGTTCTCCCGATGCTTGTGTAGGTTTCCTCCTGGTACTTCAGCTTCCTCCAACAGTCCAAAGACATGCACATTAGGCTAATCAGCTCTTCCAAATTGCCCATTGTGAATGGTTGTGTTTGTTGGCCCTGTGATGGTCTGGCGAGCTCTTTGTGGTGTACCCCACCATCACCCAGCCTCGGCTGAGATAGGCTCCATCGTCCCTGTGATCCTAATAGGATTAAGTGGTTTGACAAATGGCTGGATGGATGGTTGTAACAAATCAGTCAAGTGATATTTGTATGTGCAATATGGATCTATGACTCCAGCAACAGAGATGTTTTTATTTTTATTTCTTTACAAATTAGCATTAAAACCAATCCTTTGCCATGGCACTACCATGCAACTACTCACTGGTGAAGTCTATAACATTTATTATCTCATTTCAGTTGCATCTCTTAATGAATAGGATGTATTAGGCAGTAAGTGAATAGCCAGTTCTCAAATTGATGTATTCGAAGCAGAAAAAATTGACAAGCATAAGGATCTGAGCATCTTTAACAATGGCCAAACTGTAATGACAAGATGACTGAGTTTTCTCCAAAACAGTATGTCTTGTGATGTGTTCTTGGAATGCAGTGGCTAATACCTGCCATGAGTGGATCAAGGAAGGATAACTGATGAACAAGCTGCAGGGTCATGAGCACCCAGGGTTCTTTTATGCACATGGAGAGCAAAGGCTAGTTCATCTGGTTGTATCCTACAGAAGAGCTACTGTAGCACAAATTGCTGAATACAGCCATATGTTTATTCTTTGCTGATCTACAAAGAAAACACACCACTATACACTATGGGATGAAGGCAAGCCGATAGAGGAGGTGTAATGTACTTGCCAATGTTCCGCTGGGAAACCTTGGGTCCTAGAATGCGCGTGGTTATTTTAAATGTAACACCTACCAAAACACCCCCCCCCCAGTGCAGCTAACTGGGTTATCAAATGCCGGCCATGTCTCTCACTGTCTATGGTGGGAGGCATGTAAAAGAACCATTGCTGAATTTTGTCAAGAGTAGCTGCATAGCAATCAGCATATTTCTGCCCTGCAATGGCCCGGCGAGCTGTCCAGGGTGTACTTTGCCCTTGCCCTGAGTCGGCTGAGATGGGCGACAGCCTCCCTGCGACCCTAATTAGGATTAAGCGGTTCAGAAAATGAATGAATGAATGTGTGGGTCTCCAACTTTCCAAGATCTAAATGAGTTATGGCTGATATGATGTCACCCACTCATTTGCCAAACCGCTTAATCCTACTAGGGTCAGGGGAGGCTAAAGTCTGTCTCAGCTGATACTGGGTGCCAGTCCAGAGGTCCAACACACATGTAATCATTCACATTCACACTTATGCAACTTGAAGCAGCCATTTAGCCTAATGTACATGTCTTTGGACCATGGGAGGAATCCAGAGTACCCAGAGGAGACCCACGCAAGCATAGAAAGAAAAAGCAAATTCCACACAAAAATCCCTGAGCCTGGGACTCAAACCCAAGACTTTCTTGCTTTAAAGTGGATGTGCTAACCACTACAACATTGTGCCACCTCTTGACGTACATCTTAAATAGAGATATTTTCTTGTGTGGTTTTCTAACTGCTGCATTTCCATTGTAGTCCAATCTGCCTTAAGCTGTCACGTACTGCTTACATATATACAATATATGCATGTGACATGTTTAACCTCATCAGTCTGCATTCAGATCTCTGACTGTGATATCAAGATTGCCTTAAAATTCAAAAATCCTGATTACAACATCTCCCACTTGCCTCCTGCCTTCCACAAACACACCTAACAAATAGTTCTATCCTGAAAAGCGAAATCTTAGAAAATGAAAACTATATTTATCACCGCAGTAACCACCTACACATTTTGTAGTAGAGTGAGTTGCAGAAATGTGAGACTGTAAAGATAATGCTGCTGCCATATGAGTAACGACTGCAATCTGATCGACATAACAGACTCAGCATAGTATTCATAATCACAGTGAGCCTATCAATGACTAGTCTACGTCATCATGACTCAAATAGGCCTTTCGAAAATTAGAAATGGAATGTACATTATTACCTTCTGCTTAATCTGGGGTCGGGTCGTGGGAGCAGCAGCCTAAGCAGTTATGTCCAGATGTCCTTCTCCCCAGCCACTTCCTCCAGCTCTTCTGGGGACACTGAGGCCTTCCCAAACCAGCCGAGAGACGTAGTCCCTCCAGCGTGTTCTGGGTCGACCCCGGAGTCTCCTTCTGATTGGAGATGCCTGAAACTCCACACCAGGGAGGGTTACACAATTTTCTCCAGGATGAATAAAGTATTCAGAGTCTGCGTCTGAGGAGGCATTCTAATCAGATGCCTGTGCCACATTAACTGGCTCCTCTCAACACAGAGGAGCAGCGGTTCTACTCCGAGCTCCTCCCAGACGAACTGACTTCTCACCCTATCTCTAAGAGAGAGCCCTGCCACCCTGCGAAGGTGGTTATTTCAGCCATTTGTATTCGCGATCTTGTTCTTTTGGTCACTACCCTAAGCTCAGGTGAGGGTAGGAACATAAATTGACTGGTAAATTGAGAGCTTTGCCTTCCGGCTCAGCTCCCTCTAACTGTATGTCCCTCTTAACACATCATTATTATCATTATCATTATCATCATAATATTAGTACTATTACTACTTAAAATAATAATAATAATAATAATAATAATAATAATAATAATAATAATAAATGATTAATTAATTTTTTCATTCATTTGCCAAATCGATTAATTCCAATCCCACTAGGGATCATAGAATGGCTGGGGCCTATTTCAACCAAGTCTGGGTGAAGGCAAGGTACACCATGAACAGCTCGCCAGTCCATTGCAGGGCCAACAGACACATAACTATTTATGCTCATACCTAGGGACAATCTGGAACAGCCAGTTAGCCTAATGTGTATGTCTTTGGACTGTGGGAGGAAACCGAAGTACCCGGAGGAAACCCACACAAGCACAGGAAGAGCAAGCAAACCACACAGAAATGAACAAGCCCAGGACTCGAACCCAGGACCTTCTTGCTGTGAGGCAGATGTGCTAACCACTATGCCACTGTGCATTTAAACCAAATACATTTTTAAAGATGGCTTTAAAGTATTTATCCTTTCACATTTCGTAAAGTGGATGCATTCAGTAGCTTTGGTGATTGGGACTGGTCAAAATCCCAACTCCCAACTCAAGAGGAAGCACCTGTCTGCAAAAATGAATCAAATGACTTCAGATTTGCTTTTAAAACAACAACAGAAGTTAATTGGTCTATGATTTTCCCAAGACAGATGGGAAAGCAGTAATGTCCACTCCGGATGTATATACTATAATCACAAAAGCAGCACGTGCAAACTATTGGAATTGTTCCAAATGCTCATGTAAATTTCATCCCATTGAAATGTGGCTTTACATGAAAGAAGGCTTCTCAAAATGTCAGTTCAAACCATTTGATTTTTTTTTGGTGAATTAGTGCCATCTCCTGATGTACTGCTACTAGGTGATTACTTGTGCATTACTAACAAAAGTCATTTTTCAAGAGTCATTATGTTTTCATTACATGATTTAACCATCCATCCACATAAACCCAAACCTTTATAATGCTAATAGATAAGTGTGATATAAACACAGTAGATCTTTGGGACTGGATGGTAGTCTGGGTGCAGCTGCTGTTCTGTGTGGGATGCTGGAGTCTCCGTGGTAACTTATCTCTGCAGTACTGCCAGAACATGCAGACACAGCGATGGGCCCAGGCCAGCTTGTTCCATACCTCTGGGACATATGAAGTTATATTTATATCACTCCACCCTCCATATAGGCCTGCCACCAATTTACTTGAGCCCTACAATAGAGCTGATTGAACTTTGCATACAATATGATAACACCATCTCCCTTCTTCTACCTCTTCTTGATTTTGCAGTGCTGGGACTTTCTGAATTAGGTTCATTCCCTCTTTCTTCAGCCTTTTATTTCTGCTGATAACACTGGATTGTTTGTTTGAAATTTGTTCACTCCTCCAGGGGCCTCCAAAAGTGCTGATGAAACCTGCCATCCGTCCTGAGAGGTGCCAGACTGAGAGACTGACAGAGAAAGAGAGAGAGAGAAAGAGAGGGAGAGAGAGAGAGAGAAAGAATAAGAGCACAAGATGTTTTACTTTCTAATAGCACTTTTCCACCAGACAGTGCGGAACAGCAACTAATCCAGAAGTCCACATAAGTGGTTTGTATCCATTTCCTTTCGCTTAATAGTATCCCAAAAATACAAGATGTTCTCTGGGGGCAGTGATAATACTGTATTTCCTACATGATGCTAAGCCTAGCAGTAAACATTAACACAGTTGTAGTGTACCAGAAGAGGGAATGTACTTTCTAATTGACCTTAAAATTTGTTTTTATCTGATGAAACATAAAGCAACCAAACAAATGGTGGTTTCTAGGTTCTCCATTGCACTCACAGGGGTCATTTTCAGACTCTGGAGATGTTTTTACAGTCTGGAAAAAACTATTCTAGCTAGGTAGACTACATACCAAACAGCATGCTATCATTTTATATTGTCCCTGTTCAATATTCTTGATGTAGTGGCAATAATGCATGTATACTCTCAGTAAAGGCCATCTTGCAATCATTCTGAACTGCATATCTATTATTAGGGTTGTGGGGAGGCTGGAGCCCATCCCAGCAAACTGTGGGTTCAGGGTACACCCTGAACAGCTCACCAGGCCAACACAGACACACAACCATTCACAATCACACGTATGAACAATTAGTCCAATTAGTCAAATGTACATGCCTTTGGTATGTAGGAGGAATCCTGATAACCTGGAGGAAACCCACACAAGCATCAAAAGTGAGTAGCATCAAAAGTAAATGGCAGTATGGCTCATGGTGGCAGTGTTGGTGGTTTATCTGTCTATTTCTCCTTTAGCATAATCACAACATTAACATCATATAACATTTTAGCATCATGCACCTTATGATTAAAAAGCTCTACCTCATACCATGCACCTTTGACATATAACCCTTCTGTGTATGTGTGAATATGTGTATAAATGTATAAGTATGTACATGTGTGAACATGTGGATAGATCTGTATGTGTTTGCATATACATGATATATGTATGTAAATGTGTCTATGTGTACATATAGGAATGGGTATATATGTGTATGTAGGTATATGCACATATATAGCTTAGTGTAGTTACCTTCGTTGTCTTTTGTGCACTTTTTTAAATAATTGCTGCTAAAACAGAGAGCCCCTAAACTGCTTTTCATTGTTCATGCAACAGTTGACAATAAAGATCCCTTTAACTTTATCTTTATACAGTATACAAGTTCCAGCACCATGGACAGAGCCATTTGTTGTGCATTGTTAAGAGATTTAATCCTTCCGGTATACCATACACAGAGTTCTCACTAACTCAACTCATTCAATGAACTGCTTGATCCTACAAGGGTTGAGGTGAGGTTGGTGCCTATCTCACCCAACACACTGCGAGGGCAGTGTACACCCTGAACAGCTCTCCAGAGCCTCACAGGGCAACACATAGACACAACCATTCACACTCACATCTAGGGGCAATTTAAAACAGCCAGTGTGGGAGGAAGCCAGTATATCTGGAGGAAACCCACATACTCACTTTGAGAACTTGCCACACAGAAAAGTCCGAGCTTGGACATATGTATGTTCTCCCATTGTATGTTCTCCCTGTGCTTGCGACGATTTTCTCTGTTTACTCCATCACAGGTAATTGACTGTTCCAAATTACCCCTAAGTGTGAGTGTGAACTGTTGTGTGTGTTGGCTGTGAATGGTCTGACGAGTGTTCAGAGTGTACCCCACCTTCATCCAGGTTCGGCTAAGATAGGCTCCAGCCTCCATGCAAGGAAAAAAATGAATGATTGATTAATGGTAGCATAGTGGTTAGCACTTCTGCCTCGCAGCAAGAAACTCATGGGTTCAAACCCCATGCTCGGTTAGTGCTACGGTTTCTTCCCAGAGACTTGCACATTAGGCTAATTAGATATTTTCAATTGCACCCAGGTATAAATGTGAATGTTAATGGTTGTGTGTCTGTGCTGGCCATGTGATGGTCTGGCAAGCTGTTTAGGGTGTACCCTGCCTTTGTTCAGAGTCAGCTGGGGTGGAAGCCTAATAAATGATAAAGCAGCTTAGAAAAAGAAGTAAAATGAAAGAAAACTGCCAATGATGGGTTTGTGAGAAGCACAACAGAAAGAATTAGCATCAAGTGTTCAAATGTCCTGAGATGTAGTGTAGCTGTTTGAAAACATGGTGGACAGTTTCATATGTCTAGATAAATTAATTGATAGGATGGTCCCTGGTAAGTCCCTGATTGCAGATAGAAGAGAGTTAGTGAATGTGTAGGAATTAAAAATGACAGAAACTAGGAGAAAACTGAGTTTAGTAAGACTATAATAAGCTATAGTGTCTCAACTGTTTGGACGGTGAGAGAAAGTTCATTACCATTGACAAGGAAGAGTCTTGATGCATGTATTTCATGTATCATGAGGGGCTGTGGATTAAGTCAAGTCATGCTGGAGCCTCAAAGGGAACACAGTGTGGAGTGAGGTGTAGTGAGTGCCTTCTTGTTCATAGAGGTTGGAATCACTGTTGGTTAATTTTTTCATTAGCAAATGTTCATTAGCTGCTAGAGCTTTTAGGGCTATTACAGAGGCATCAGGTTAGCAGGAGTCAGGAGGTAAACCTGCAGCTTTTCTGTTTAATGAGCTGTCTCTCCTGGCACGGTTCTCTCAGGCAGTGCTTTGTGCTGTCCTCGCCTCTCTTGGGGTTAACAGTGAACCTGTGACCCCCCTGAGTCAAAGGTCATGGCCAATTGCTCATCGATATTTGAACAGAAGTGTGACAGTGATGACCTGATAAACTCCCTGTCCTGTTCATTACTCTGTAGTAGGCTTTATGTCCTGACTGGATAAGGCTTTACTCTAATTATAACCCTTGACGAATCTAAATACAAGGCAGTGAAGATTCCTAATTCAACCTCAACCCTAATCAAGTAACCTTGCATGCAACCCTAGGTACATGTACATTAAGTTCCGACACTTAACCACATGGCTTACATTGAGACAGGATTAAAGTGAACAGGTAAAGTTTAAGGCTCAAGAAAGCTTCTGATCTGTAAAAAAAAATTCAACACTAAACAACCGCTTTCCTCAAGTTGCTCAAGCCCGAGACCCTCTTGAATTTTTTTCCATATGGAAAAATATCACAGAAGGAATATATTAGAGAAAAATGTTTATTAGTGGAATCTGGTTAATCTTTACAACATGTCCTTTGTATTTCCTGAGAAAACAAAGTCTTTCTTCTGTGCTTCGGGTTTTAGTGCTTTGTGCTGCAGTCACTATCAGTATCGGGTATATACATTCAACACTGAAGAACAATGCAGCTTATTAGCCCTGATGGTTCACCTTCTGTAAGGCTCAGCAATTTGACATCATTATCATCGGTGACACCTGACATCGGTTAACATGTAATTCAAGACTTTTCATATATGAAAAATTTGAATTGGCCAGTGCATCTGCACCTTAAGCTATCTGAAACATGAATGCCTTTTTAATAATTTTCTGCCCTATTCAAGCTCTGTTGGCTGTTAAGTGTGTGTGTGTGTGTGTGTGTGTGTGTGTGTGTGTGTGTGTGTGTGTGTGTGTGTGTGTGTCAGTGTGTCGGTGTGTGTACATGTGTGTGTGTGGAGTTCATTACGCTGCTGGTTCAGCTCTCCGCACACTCAAGAGCTCTCCAGTCTAAATGACCCTGAAGCACTTATTCATCCTCTCAATAGACTGGCCCGCTGCACCTTAAGAAAACTCGCCACATGCTTAACGGACAATAAAGCCCACTGATTTTTCTTCTCCTTGAAAAAAAAAGAAAGGAAAGCTATCTGTGATCAGCAAATGAGCAATTAATCACCAGGGAAGCAGGGTTAGATATAATCGCCTCTTGTATTCTTGACTTCTTTGGGAAGGCACGGCGGAAAAAGCCAGGCATGAATGTTGAGAGAGAGAGAGAGAGAGAGAGAGAGAGAGAGAGAGAGAGAGAAGGCCAAGCATGAATTAGAACATCGTGTCAGAATGTCAGTGTAAATATTTAGTCCAAGATCTATTATTTCCAGAATCATACAAAGTGTGTGCGCATGCAAGGGGGGACACAACATTGGGGTTACAGCAGCAGTTGGTCTCATCATACAGACAGAAGGTGTTTCTCATTTTTGGAATCTAGATCTAATTTAGTTGCTGATGTTGCTATCAGTGGCAAACATGCTGGCAGCACTCGCGGCCTGACGGTGTGTGATAAGCCCATGGCGCTTCCCAGCTAAGCCTGATTAGTGCTGGCCCTAAAAGGTTTTGTTATGAGAGGCAAATAGACTCGGGAGCTGCGGCCTGGGACCTTGGTGATATCAACAATCACGCAGCAAGCCCTCAGCAACCCCACTAATGCACACACACACACACACACACACACACACACACACACACACACACACACACACACACACACACACACAC
>JAOUQZ010000028.1:3793190-3804570 GCA_028564935.1 Neosilurus hyrtlii
TATATATATATATATATATATATGTGTGTGTGTGTGTGTGTGTGTATGTGTGTGTGTGTGTGTGTGTGTGTGTGTGTTAAATGCTTTTTTGTGACAACCTGCATACACAATTTTTTAACCTGTGACATCAAACAAATCTTGTGAAATCAGCAACTGAGATCTTTGAAATGCTTCAGCAGATCTTTGGCAACAAAACATTGAGTTGTTGAGTGCTATTCATGCATCGGGGGGGGGAGAATTCCACCCTCTCGAAGGGCAAATGCCTCTCAAAACACCTTGTCTGCCTCATTGCTAAACTACTGTAGACATACTGAAGTATTTCAAGGCCCTCCACTACAAATTCATGAGAATACACACACATACACAAGCACACAGTGGACACAGCAATTACCCCAAAAGTGAAAAGAGCCCTGTATTTAATTTGCAAATATAGATTTAATTAGCATAGACTTACATTTGTGTTTATTTCATTTAAAAATGTGTTTAACGTGTAGTGAATACAATATAGAAATATCTGTATAGTTTGTCATGCTTAGCCTCTTGGTAGAATTCAGCCACAGCAACATTCAACAGGTTTTCCCAAGCCAACTCTCTCTCCCTCACTCACACACTCTCTCTTCTTTCACCACACACTCCTGTTTGTGAATCTGCAAGCGGCGCTCAGTGTGGTATTCCACTGCTTTCGATCCATCTATTTTATTGGTACTAAATTGCATTATAGTTTAAAATATTGTATCTGGAGACAGATCGGTCTGTAAGTCATTAAAAAAACAGCTATGCTGTCAGCTAATAAAATGTTAAATTATTATTTTTTCAGTGGGTTATAACTGTACTGTTATTATTAGTAGTATCCTACTTTCACTTGGTGTAATTTAATTATACAGTACTATTTTATTTTGTACTTCTAATTAGTGGACATTTCGAGCACTCCTGCTTGTATTCTCTATCTTTAGGGATTCCACAGATTCCAGTCTGTCCCTTTTTCCTCTCGCTTGGGCCAAACCTTTCCTGTCTAGTATTTCATGTTAATGAAGCTGAGGAGAGTGAACATCTTACCAGATCTGCTTGTGATGTGGAGAGTTTGCTCGCTTTCTCTCTCTGGTACATCTGGAGGACTTTGCCATGGTCACAGAGTTGGGGCGTGCTATCCTCCTGAAGCAAAAACACAATGATGGTCGAGGAAAGGATTGTGATATTATTACAGTAGTGGCAGACAGCCAGATAATTCTTATACAACCAGGATATTGAGTCAGGCACCACACCTTAGGATTTAACTACATGGATAAATTGCCACTTAATAGTTCCTCAAAGGAAGGCTTTGCATATGCAATATTCACACACTGGCATACAAAGTAACCTGAATCTGATTCATGTAATGGTGTGAACACCCTGACTCCATTTCAATTCCAATTTGGGTGCCTCACATGTGTAGTAGTGAAATCCACAATAACAACCTCACCTGTACAGTCAGATCAGCTATTCCTTTATTAGGAACTTATAGCAATAGACAACATGGCAGGTTAAACTGTACCTCCAGACCCTCATGATTCAGTTATTGGACCTCAAATGCACATCAACATCAGTACTTGCTAGTGTTCCCTGTATTTTGTTTGCAACCTGTTAAGCGTTTCAAATAATGGTTTTCTGACATTTTTGTTTACACTGTTACAGTTTTGATTACAGAGTGTAACATTTTGATATATAAGGGGATACATTAGTAAAAATTAAGTACATCATCAATACATACATTTGCATTGTAATATTTGAATATTATATTTAATATAATGAAATTTCAGTTGGTTGAAACCTGGATCCTCATCAATCGATGCTGCTAGGAAGTGCTAAATCTTACACACCACACCTTTATTAGACCTCACAATTAGCAACTTACTCCAGGATGATGAGTGTGCCTGATGACTGAGAAGATGGTCTCCATAAGATAGAATAAATAGATCCCTCCCAAAAGCACCATGAGTTTAAACACGTACGAATAGTCATGGTCGCTCTCTCCATCGCTGTGCACATGTAACCCTAAGAACTACACACACACACACACACACACACACACACACACACACAAATCACATGGCTATCAAATCATAACCCTGACGATGCAATTACCTCTAACTAAAACTCTGTATTTCCCCCCTGTTTCTCCCAAAAGCTCTGAAAAGCAATTTCAGCCTTGCGTTCAATTAGACGCTGCTCCTTTTTTCCTGCCATAATCCTGTTATTTCTCACTCATGCTGTTGGCACTGTGTGACAGGTTGCCTGTTATGTTCTTATGACAAGCATCAGGACGGATGAAGTTGCGGAGGCGTTATTGCCGAGAGAGGCAGCCCCGGGGAAATAAGAGGTAGAATATCTCATACGGGCCCCTGTGAATGATTCTCCTGCAGTGTTGTGGACGAGAGTGATCGGGCTGAGGTGGAAAGAAGTTCAGGAACAGTCGTGTAGAGCTGCTATGCTTTTTTGTCTTGCTCACAGGAAAGAATTACCATTCAGATGGAGCAGGTGTTTGAGTAGGACAGAGCGAGCTGGTGCTTTAGAGCCTGAGCTCTAATGAGGTGGTCATTGCGGACTTATTTAATCATAACGCATCCAAAGTTGATACTCACTCTCCACTGTCTCCACCGATTTACTGTAATCCTAATCTAAAATCACACTATTTCTGCATGTGCTTAAAGTACTGTGGGATGTTTAAATAATTGTGTAAATTATACCACATGCACTCTGAGATTTTGCATGCACTTATTGTTCTTTGTCATGGTCAGCATTACATATTACATGCACAGTAATAGTGCAAAACCTTTTATTTGCCTTCATTTTGAGAAGTGTTCTTTGTATCAGGCATGTCTGTTAGTTGTAGAAATTATGTTGTATCAATTTGCATGTATTTTTTTAATTAACATGCCTGGGGTTGGTCTAATTTATAACTTTTTACATTGATTGTATGGTACGGTGACGCATGTTCTCCCTGTGCTTGTGTGGGATTTCTCTGGGTACTCCAGTTTCCTCGCCAGGCCATCACAGTGCCAACACACACACAACACCCATTCATAATCACATCCTCACCTATGGGCGATTTAAAACAGCCAGTTTGCCTAATGTACAATGCAATGTGCCATGCCTTCACACAGTGTTGACTGAGATAGGCTCCAGCCTCCTTGACACCCTAGTGGGATTAAGCAGTTCGGCAAATGACTGCCTGACTGACAGTGATTTTAATATCTGTCCAGACACTCGAAAGATTATTGTGACTTAGTTTGTTATAAAAATGCGAACCGACTAATTGCGTGACATATAGCCTTGCTCATTTTTGTTTAAAAAGTTTCACTACAGCTAGCCAGCTAGCAATATTTAACACTATCCTTGAATGTAATTTATAAAGTACATTCAAAAACCTTTTTTAAATTAAAAAAAAAAAAACAAATTTAGGGTGGAATGTTCTAATAAAAATGAAGTGTATAAGTTAATGTAAATGTATACAGAATAACAATGTGACCCAGTGTTAGTAAATAGTAATCTACAAATGTGAAGAAATGCCTCTACTGTATCAGCTCTAAATTTCACATGTATACAGTTACTGAATGTCAAATAAATGTCACGCATCCTAAAACTGTACAAATCAATAAAAGTGTCTTGCTCTCTCACAGCGGGAATGAGGTGGAGCAGCGCGTCACCCGTCAGTGAGCCCACAGCGAGACTGATGCAGAACTGAATGCACAGTTGGAACACGCTGCTGCGGGACGAACACAGCAGCACCACGATCCCAATCACAGCCATCAAACAGACCACTGCGTTGGCCAGGGTAGCGTACAAGTATCCTGCAGAGAGAAAGCAGTTCCTACTTTAAAGCTTTAATTATTTTAGATGAAATTCTTTTGTTTTTTCTTCTTTTCTTTCTTCTTTAATCTTTAGTTTTCTAATGAAGTACTCAAAATCAAGTATCAAATTATGTCTATTTATCTTTAGTTTATTTCCAAATAATCAGAAAATTAATTCAGATTTTCAAAAGTTCCAGACCATCACAGGGCCACACACACACACACACACACACACACACACACACACACACACACACACACCCATTCACACCTAGGGGCAATTTAGAACAGCCAGTTAGCCTAATGTGCATGTCTTTGGACTGTGGGAGGAAACCGGAGTACCCAGAGAAAACCCATGCAAGCACGGAGAGAACATGCAAACTCCACACAGGACGCAAACCCATGACCTTCTTGCTGCGAGGTGCACGTGCTGACCACTATGCCAGCGTGTTGCTCAAAACAATCTCCAACATGAGATTTTAAAGAAAAGTTACACCAGGTTCTACTGAGAAGAAGCTGAATAATCAAAAATTCGGACTGTAAATGCTAGATAGTTAGTTAAACCTATGCTAGTTGGCAGTTTGATTTAGATTTAGCATAAATTATACACAACTGTCATATGATTAGGACATTGATTTTTTTTCCAAATCAAATTTCAGTAAAAACTTTTGTACACTTATTTACCTCTGGACCCAAAATCTGAGGCAAAACTAGAAACATACTTTAAGCTACAGTTCCTTGCAAAAGTATTCACCCCTTGGCATTTTTCATGTTATTTTGCCTCACAACCTGGAATTAAAATGAGTTGTTTGAAGGTTTGCATTATTTCAATTATAGAACACGCCAACGACTCTGAAGATGAGATTTTTTTCCAACAAATTGGACAAAATAACAGAAAACTTCAGCGTGCATAACTATTCACCCACTAGTCATTACTTTGTAGAGCCACCTTTTGCAGCAATTACAGCTGTAAGTTGCTTTGGATAAGTCTCTATGAGCTTGCCACATCTTGCCACTTAGATTTTTGCCCATTCCTCAAGGCAAAACTGCTCCGGCTCCTTCATGTTGGATGGTTTCCGCTGGTGAACAGCAATCTTCAAGTCTAACCACAGATTCTTAATTGGATTGAGGTCTGGGCTTTGACTAGGCCATTCCAACACATTCCCAGTCTCAAATCACAGTCAGACTGAAACAGGTTTTGCTCAAGAATATCCCTGTATTTAGCACCTTTCATCTTTCCCTCAACTCGGATCAGTTTCCCAGTCCCTGCTGCTGAAAAAACATCCCCACAGCATGATGCTGCCACCATGTTTCACTGTGGGGATGATGTTCTTGGGGTGATGGGATGTGTTGGGTTTGTGCCAGACATAGTGTTTTCCTTGGTGGCCGAAAAGTTCAATTTTAGTCTCATCCGACCAGAGCACCTTCCTCCATTCATTTGGGGAATCTCCCACATGCCTTTTTGGCAAACTCAAAATGTGCCTTCTTATTTTTTAACACTAAGAAAGTGCTTTCTTCTGGCCATTCTTCCATAAAGCCCAGCTATATGGCATGTCTGCTGTAGAACTCTGCAGCTCCTTCAGGGTTACCTTTGGTCTCTGTGCTGCCTCTCTGATTAATGTCCTCCTTGCCTGGTATGTGAGTTTTGGTGGGCGGCCCTGTCTTGGAAGGTTTATTGTGGTACCATGTTCTTTCCATTTGAAGAAGACAGATTTGATAGTGCTCCAGAAGATCATCAAAGACTTGGATATTTTTTATAACCCAACCCTGACTTGTACTTCTCAACAACTCTGTCCCTGACTTGTTTGGACAGCTCCTTGGTCTTCATGGTGTGACGCCTCGTGCTTACTGGTGTTGCAGCCTCTGGGGCCTTTCAGAAAAGATGTGTTTATATTCACAGATCATGTGACAGTGAGATTGCACACAGGTGGACTTCATTTCACTAATTCTGTGACTTCTGAATATATCTGATTGCACTAGAATTTTTAAGGATGTTCATAGCAAAAGGGGTGAATACATATGCACATGCCAATTTTCTGATTTTTATTAAAAAAAAAATATATATATATATATATATTTTTTTCCTCATGTCCTTTCACCAACTTAATTTCAATTTTAATACAGATTGTATTGAAACAAAATAGGTAAAAATTATTTTTAAAAAAGGGGGTGGGGGATACTTTTGCCAGGAACTGTATATGGGCATGACTGTTCCATTCATTTACTTGGAACAGGGAGTATCACTGTCATGCTTTAATATGAAAAAATAAACAATACAAATCATATAGTATTTACTTTGATGACTAATGAATTTGAATGGATATATTCAGCATGGTTTAATTATGTTTCCATGTTCATATACTAAGCTCTGAATGAGTTTGATATAAACAGACAACTCTATGTACACATTGCGTAGCTCGGACTGGAGCTCACCTGACCTCCCTTAGTCATGGTTAAAATATATAAAACAAATTTAATAAACAAAAAAATCCTGGTATAGTTTTCTTTTCTTTATGTTTCCATGTAGAATATACTGAAACTCTGAATGGGGCTAAAAAACTAATTATTATCAATAATTTTACCAAATTATAATCAATAATTTTACCAAACTCAGGAAGAATGTGCAGCTCACCTGCCTGAATCTGTCATGGTTCATATACGTAAAAATAAACCATAAAAATCTGGGTTTAGTTTGTTTTACTACCTTTCCTTGTGTAATATATACTAAAACAATTATGCACCTCAGGTTCGGTGGATGTCGCTAATTTGAATAGCCCCCCTGGCGGTTTGTCTCAGGGGCCATTCAGCAACATACACTGTGCTTTCAGTGCATAATTGTTCATTAGATAATTACAAGAATAGAAATATAATACTGCTATTTCTAGAAATATTATAAACTTTGTTCACAATTGTTTTTTCATTTTGCTTCTTTTTTTATAAGTGAATGATTCAAATTAAAGAATTAAATAACATTTAAAGGTTAAACCCCTAATTATGTTTAGAAATTAATTTATTAATCTTATAATAGGAAATGGTACATCCCTTTGACTAGGCTCAAAATATTAAAAAAATAATTTCTTGCAGTGAAGAAAGACATCAGGAAGGCAAGTAAGGACACTGCATTACAATGTCTGTAACTATAATTGCATGCTAGGACAATTTTGTGGTATAAGGGTAATAAAACATTTCCATTCATGCTGTTATCAACAATTTTTGGTGTTAGCAGTAATAATAGTTAAAGCACAACTGTGTAGTCTTTTGCTCTTCTGAAATATAATAGATGCATCATTAAATATCAGTTTGGATTTTGGGTCAAATTGACAGATTAGCCTACTTTTTTAAACAATTATCTGTTAGTTATTGATCTGATTTTGATATTAACACACCTCTGTTTTATAACATTTAACCAGAATTAAATATAAAGGCATCTAAGGAGTAGAGACTTACGCTCTGTGATGCTAAGGGACTCGGTCACCTCCGTTAGGGGTTTGGTCCCCGTACAGGATTTGCTAAGGAGCTGCTGAATCAGAGCTGGGCTCAACCGAGTGAACTGGTCTCTGTCCAGTCTTGAGCTGTTCATATGGTAGATCTTCAACAACTCTTCAGCATTAAAACATTTCTGTTCCACAGTAAAGAAAGAGTAAAAATAATTATTGTTTACAAAATTCTTATAAAATAATACATTTATAAATATAAACATTGTGTTTTTTTTGTATTCCTCTTAAACAGATATGTTAAATAGGAAATTACAGTGATAAAAAGTATTACTGATTATAATTTATACTTATTTTGCACTTTATACAGTATTAAACTGAAAAACTAAAACATGATAATAATGAAAATCCCATTCATGAAACTACAAATCTATGAAAATTAAAAATTTTATTAAACACAATAAAATAAAAGACCCGTAAATTACAAAAGTGCCTGGAGTTAAAAACACCCAAAGATCTAATGTTCTCAGTTACACTGTAACACACATTCAGAAGTGGCATTAGAAAAGAAAGCTGCAATAAACAAGACTTTATACATGATTATAAATATTCAGGATTAAATATTAAAAAGTAAATAAGCATATAAATCTGATATTAAAGTAAATGAGAAAAACATTAGAACAAAATGGATGACAGTGTCCTACATGATGCAATTCCATAAGATGATAATCACACAGAGCGAGATTACAACTCTGTAAACACGATGCCGCAGAGTGCTGTTTACACACACTACAAATAACATATTTCCAAAATTAGACGCAACATTATGCAGATTTTTAAGGACTCATCATAGACCGGTTGGAAGATTGCATGTGTGTCTTCATTTGACACGCTTAAACCGTGATTACTCAAGACAGATGAAATTGAGTTCTCAGATGAATCGCTATCATCTTGCAACACGTGTCTCCATATCCGTCTGCACTGATCAGCCGCTGACACGGCGTGTCAGAACTCGGAGCGTAATATCTCGCTCTGCCAGATGACTCGCCCCGTTTTCTTTGCCATCAACAAAATGCATTTCATTTATATTTCTGTCATGTACATAAATTTCCCATGTGAGCATGTGTAGCCAGTGGCACACGCTCTGAAAGCACTTTATCATTGCCCACTTACACTCGATCTGTACGCAGCTGGACGATTGCTCTTATAATAGCTACATTTAGGGGTTGGATCAGCCAAATCAAAGCAGCTTGATCAGCATGGCACGATTTGCCAGGGTTTCAGCTGGCCGTGTAATGACTGATGCTGACGTGCCAAGACTAAGAGGCGACATCGATGGAGCTGAACGACCCTGGACATAATTGGTCCAGTGGCTCAGTAATTACCATGTCCCAGCTGTTGTTGGAGGCCGGAGGCTCATCTCGACTCTGCCTGAGGTCCTCTTCATCATGTTGGTTGAGTCTCATGTCTTCATTATGGGTCTTGTGGCTGTGGTCATGGTGGTGGTCATTAGTATTATTCTTTCCCAGATTCAGAGCTTCCATCAACCTGCCCAGATCTGTACAGAAATATTTATTTATTTATTTTAAAAGAATTACAGGATGAGTGTTACAGGAAGATTGCACTACAGAATGCAGCACAAATTCAGTTCTGGATCTAAAATTATTTTTTGCAAAATTAGCAGCTGAAAAGTTTCCATTACAGGCTGAAACCATGTGCAGACCATGTGTAATTAGTTATGTATAGAGTAGTGAATTATATTAATTTATATTTCATTTCCCAAACTGCTTCATTCCTTTTTAGGGTCACGGGGAGGCTGTACCCTGAACAGCTCACCAGACGATCATAGGGCCAAAACACAAACACACACTCACACACACTAACATTCATCTAGGGGTAATTAAGAACATACAAATAGACTAATGTTTATGTCTTTGTACTATGGGAGAACTCCCAATGACCCAGAGGAAACCCATGCAAGCACAGGGAGTAAATTTTTTGCATATGAATATACAGTTACACATGTGGACAGTCATGTATAAAAGCCCATATCCCACCAACCTATTAACTGATTTTCATCAACTATGCTTTACATTAATCCTATTAAAGTATACAGATTGTTTTGTGAAAGCAACAGGAAACTGTAAATTTAATTATACATTTTACAGCCAAAAGATCTACATATTCTTTCTAGGTGGGACAAAAGTCTTGTCGCAATTAGTACATTTAAAATAAGTAAAAAAATATTTTTTTTAAATTAGTAAAATATAATTAGTAAAATTTGTAAAAAATAATGAAAAGTGCTTGATTAACCAAATATAAATAAAATACTGGTAATAAAACAGCTTTCCGTCCATTTAAAAAGAAAACATTAAAAACCTGCAAGATCTCCTAAAAACAACTGGAAATAAGTTACAAGCAGTAGGAAGAAATTTCAGACAACCTCGGTACACATGCAAGGAAAACTATCCACAAAATAACTGGCTGCAAAAAAGTTGTAGTTTCTCCTGATGACTCCCTCAGAAGCTCCATTAGGACTCATAGCTAGCAATGTCTGCTTCAGCATCCACTCTACATCATATTATTTTTTTTAATGATCGCCATCCACCATCCACCATCCAGGTCCTGTACAAGACATAGCTAGAACACCATGACGTGCTTACCAAAGCTCTAACACGAGGAAACTTTTATTAGCAGAAACATGAAGAAAAAAATAATATTTAAGATGAATTATTAATTCAATATCATATTGCTGTGGCACCAATGTTGTTACTGACATTTAGAAAATTGCTGGACCCGGAGTTCACCGAAGAGCCAGTCATGTATGAAAGTGAAACATCATGGTTTAAGGTCACCTCCAGTACAGAGGTATCACAAAGTTATGTAAGATGGGTGGGAACGTAACCAGACACAAATATCAACAGATTATTGCTTTCCATCATGTTTCAAACCTGCAGGTGGCTCAGATTTCTCACCATATAGTTGATAACAAACTGTTTTCTGACCATTTGATGGCCTCTAAAATAGCTTACTTGTGTTTTAAAGATGGATTACAAGTTTCTTAGGCCTCAAGAATTTTTAGTATCACTTACGAATTTTTATTATTTGTAATTTGAACATTGGTATCATCATCATTTAATATGATAATTATTCATCATGACAAGCATATGGGAGTCTGGTACGATCACGGCCATATTTGCAGAGAAGTTTTTAATTTTTTTATATTTGCTACAATATTATATATTTTGTTATAAACAAGGACATTTGATTATTTTTCTGTAATAAATATAGTCTAGAAAGTTAAAATTTTTGCAAAAAGTCTTTCCGACAAGGCAAAAACGGGAATATTTATATTTAAGAAGCTCTAAAAATTAGAACAAATTTGGGGCGTGAACCAGCAGGAAAAATGTGTGGCAGGGGGAGTGAGCAGCACCTTCCCTTCCTCCACATTCATGGCTGAAGTGCCCTTGAGCAGGCACCTAACCCCCAATTGCTCTCCGCGTGCCCTCAGTGTGTGCCAGCCCACTGCTCCGATTGTGTGTGCTCACTGTTTAAATGTGTTACAGTATAGAAAACAAACAAACAAACAAATAAATAATAAATTTTCTTTCCAATACTGCTGCTAACACATATTATTCAGTACCAGCAGAGGGTTATTTTAAGTCATAATAGATTAATTTTGGTTAATAGCTTGTTGAGATGTGGGTTTTTTATACATGAATGTAAACATTGGGCAACAAGACTTTTGTCAATGACTGTAATGCACACACACACATATATATATATATATATTCATTCATTCATTTTCTGAGCTCGCAATGCCATCACAGGGCAGAAACACTCTGATGGCAACTCAATGGCCTACCTCTTATGAACGACAGCAATGGTTCTTTTACCACAGACAGTGAAAGACATGGCTGGCCTTTGAAAACCCAGTTAGCTGTACTGGGGGGACAGCAGTGACAACCCGGTGATAGTGGGCCTTGAACCCCTGACCTTTGGATCAGTAATTCAGCACCCTACCTCCTGGCCACCACTGCCCTATATATATATATATATATATATATATATATATATATATATATATGTGTGTGTGTGTGTGTGTGTGTGCGTGTGTGT
>JAOUQZ010000028.1:3820440-3838538 GCA_028564935.1 Neosilurus hyrtlii
ACACACGCACACACACACACACACACACACACACACACACACACACACACACACACACACACATACACATACACACAGGTCTTAAGCAAGAAGTGTGCTGTTAGAGGAAAATAATAAATTTAAAAAGCCTTAAAAAAATCATAAAATGATATAAAACATCTTTTCTGAGAAATATTACATTTCCCCCCAAATTTTACACCAAACTCTAAGAATTTGTGCCTTTTAGATAAACTAGAAATACAGCATAGCAATCATTGTGCTTTTGTATAATCATTGTTTCTGAATGCTGATGTTAAAGTCTGTGTTAAAGGCTGTAATCAAATAATGTTGTTATTTATGCCAAAAAGACGACTCTCTTACTGTGCAGCGATCTTGATGAACTTCTTGAGCAGCTGGACTCTCTTCCCAAGTGAAGGACACAGCAGGACCTCGGACATGACCCACTGCTGGACCTCATTACAGCGCTGCAGGAGCTGCTCCAGCGCCACCGTGTGGCCACTGCTCGCCTGCCGACTGAACGTATAATACACCAGCTCTTGCTGTGAAGGGCAAAATGGGAAATTTTAATTTGTCGTTTCATAACAGCGGAGGACGTCCTTCATTACAGGTGGCCTGATATCACCATTATAGACGGATTAAAGGAGAAACTTCTACACGAAACTGTACTGGAGTGCTGAAACTTATTACATGGCTACTTTGCTCAATGGGGAGGTTATAGAATATAATTCAGGTTGCTGAGCCTGTGGGTGAGTCTTTCTGGAATAGACCCCACCCATCAGGAGAGAAATGCTTCTTCATAGGATACAGGTGATCAGTCAGATGAATAACAGTACTGCTTTGAAAATGTTATGACATTTCTTATTGAACAAGCGGTTAAAATAACCTCTATTTCTTTTAATGTCTGACCTGTCTGTGTGTATATATATATATATATATATATGTGTGTGTGTGTGTGTGTGTGTGTGTGTGTGTGTGTGTGTGTGTGTGTGTGTGTGTGTATAACTTTTTTTTTTACTTGACAACAGCATCATGTTACTAATTTGTCCTTCAGCTGTGTGAAGCCTCACCTCATGTACAGAGTTGAAGAGGCTCCAGTCGAAATTGGTGAGTGCCACAGACACATCCCACGTGTTGATGCCGAGTAGACGCGACGGCCGCTGTGCCAGTTCCACACAGTCTGTCAGGGGAGGCTGCAGGCGGACAAAGCTTTGAGACATTTTTTTTCTAATAAGATCTGTCAGACATAGTTCAGCTGCCAAGTACTTTTACATATAGAGACTCAAATTAGAGATCATTTCCCTAAACATTCAGATACTCCTGTAAACCAGCTGAGTGTCATTTATAACCACTCGTGTTTCATTCACTAATTTGCCAAACCACTTTATCCAACTATTATGATCACAAGGAGTTTGAAGACTAACTCATCTGACACTGGGCGAAGGCGAGGTACACGCTGAACAATTCGCCATTGCACGACAACACACACATGACCATTCACACTTACAGTCACACCTAATGGCAATCTGGAACAGTCAATGAACCTAATGTGCAACTCTTTGGACTGTGGGAGGAAACCAGATTACCTAGAGGAAACCCACTCAAGCACAGAGAGTATATGCAAACTCCACACAGAAATGTCCTAACCCAGGACTTTATTTCTGTGAGGTGGGTGTGCTTACCACTATGCATTATTCATGTTTGTAGGATTATGCAAAAAGTCCTGAAATTCCTAACAGTAGTTGTGCTTTGGATAAAGAAGATTCCATTAAATTTTAGAGATGATCTTGATAAAATTCTGGATCCAGGATCATTTTTAGACATTACAATTTTTTGGAAGTGTGAAATTACAGCAGGCCCAGCAGGGGGTGCTGTTTATTTATTAATTATTATTATTATTATTGTGTTATCTTGGAGCTCTCTGAGCGCTCTCTGAGTGCCTGTATGAGTGAGTGTAACTTGCACCTCTAAATACATTAACCTTACCAGAATCTCATTCATGTCTCTCCAGCAGGCCATCAGTCTCCCAGGAAGAGTCAGAGACTCGGAGAAAATGCAGTCATGAGGGTGAAGGATGCGTTTCTCTAAATCAACACAGCAAAATAAATGTCATGTAAGTCATAATATTCAATAAACACGAGAGTTTACAGTATTTGTATTTGTGTACTTGAATGCCTACAGTGCATGTCTTTAAAGTGTGGGTGGAAGCCAAAGAACCCACAGGAATCCAGTGCATGCACAGAGGAAAGCATGCAGATGCAACACAGAAACGGCTGAGCCTGGGAATCAAACCCAGGACCTTTTTTATTTATTTATTTTTGGTATACTATATTAGTCCTGCAAGGGAAATATTTGTCTCTGCATTTAACCTATCCAAAGTGAGCACACACACGTAAACAGGGAGCACACACACGAAGCAATGGGCTGCCACAAATTAGGGCACCCGGAGAGCAATTGGGGGTTAGGTTCTTTTTATCAAGGGAACTTTTGCCATGAATGTGGAGAAAGGGAAGGTGCAACTCACTCCCCCATCGCCATACACTTTTCCTGCTGGTTCGGGAATCAAACCAGCAACCTTTAGGTCCCAAAACTGCTTCTCTAACCATTAGGCCACATTGGATCTTTGTTTATTTTTATTTTTTAATTTACCTGTAAATGATTTTTATTAATTATTGATTGTAGTTCTCCTTGATTTATTAATGTGTGTGCATTTGTGTACTACATGCATACCCTGTCATTCTATTCACTCAGTTCCAACTCTTTGCTTGTTTACTATTTTCCCCCTTTCATGTGTTTCTTCCTCCCTGTGTTTTGCACATGATGTAATTTCCTGGTTTTAAATTTGCATGTTATTCTGGTTTATAAATATGCTTTGTTGCATTTGTCCACCTGCATTTTGACTTGTACTATAGTCTTGGAGTTGATTCACCCAAACAAACAACAGGCCTGACAACACGCACGATCCAAACCTCAAATGGCTTCCTGTTCTATTCTGGGTGTGACATGTTCACTACACAATGGCATTGTGGAAGCCCAGAAGTGCACTATGTGCCCAGTACAGTGACATTTGAAATTCAGCAACAGAGACTACCACAGCAAGTGCAGCTTAAAATAAAGCATTGAATAATATAACACAAAAAAAAATGCATGAAAGGGCATGTGTTAGTGATTTAACACACATACAGGCATACTTATGTACAATGTGATAAAAACTACAGAATAAAATCAAGGAGGCAACATAAAAGTGAATTTATTAATAATAGTATTAACAAAAAAACAACTCTGCCACATTTAGTAGAGTCTGTTTTGCTAGGATGCTCCGGTTGCCAAGCAACATAAATAAAATATTTTTTGGACAAAACTATGTTGCGAATGTGATGTTTTTAAAAACAGACATATTAGAATATGTGTGTGTGTGTGTGTGTGTGTGTGTGTACTGTGGATTTAACCATAGCATTAATTATAGCTCAACCAGTCAGATTTTTGAACAAAACTATGTGTGGCTCTGTGTGTGTGTGTGTGTGTGTGTGTGTGTGTGTGTGTGTGTGTGTGTGTGTGAGTGAGTGAGAGAGAGAGAGAGAGAGAGAGAGAGAGAGAGAGAGAGAGAGAGAGAGAGAGAGAGAGAGAGAGGTTTTCCCTACATTAGAGTTCTCCTTATCAGTCAAGAGAAACTGAGGCGGCTTCATCTGTTGTCCATCTCAGACTTTCTCTGCTGGCTATGAAGCAGATTAACCCTGAACCTCTTTGGTTTTATTGCTACATATCCTGTATATTCATGGCTCCCTGTGCTTCTCTTACACTTACCAGTGCTGCTGATGCAGGCAAAAAGATTCCTTGACTTCCTCTCATGCTGGTACTATAACATACAGTATATATATATATATATATATATATATATATATATATATATATATATATAAGATTAAAGATCCTGGCATAAGAGATATCTTTTTGTATCTGTGTGTTTAGACAAATAAACTTTCAACAATGCTTATAGCACATGCTATTAATTATGAATGGTCTCAAACACTCCCCTGCACTGCAGATTCATTCATTCATCCATTCATTTTCTAAGCCGCTTAATCATAATTAGGGTTGCAGGGAGGCTGGTGTCCATCTCAGACGACTCTGGGCCAGGGCGGGGTACACCCTGGACAGCTCGTCAGGCTATCGCAGGGCCAACACTCACACAACCATTCATACTCCCTCTCACACCAAAGGGCAATTCGGAACAGCCAATTAGCCTACTGAGCATGTTTTTGGACTGTGGGAGGAAACCGGAGTACCTGGAGGAAACCCACACAAGGTGAGAACATACAAACTCCACACAGAAATGTCCGAGCCCAGGATTCGAACCCAGGCCTTTTAGCTGTGAGACAGATGTGCTATCCACTGTGTCGCCCAGAGCAGACTCATCTGAACTTTATTGAAATTATTTTATATATAGATAGATAGACAGATATAGATATAGATACTCCCATAACAGATGCTGCTGAAATGTTTTAGCATTGCATAATAAATCTAGTGTAACCATTTGTGTTCTCATGGCCAGCTTTGAAAATTGTTTTAAGATACCATGACATGGCTTTAATAATTTAAAATTCTGAGTTTCTCAGCTGAGTGAGTAAGTAGGTAGGACATTAAAAATCAGGGAGCTTGTTTGACTG
The DNA here is from genome assembly GCA_028564935.1 of Neosilurus hyrtlii. Lineage (NCBI taxonomy): Eukaryota > Metazoa > Chordata > Actinopteri > Siluriformes > Plotosidae > Neosilurus > Neosilurus hyrtlii. The sequence continues at coordinate 3,825,105 of JAOUQZ010000028.1, forward strand.
TCACATAAAAATGCTGATAGCATGGGCCCTCTAGTGGTGTAATATCCGTCTCACTTTGAGAGGTGAAAAGCAGTGCAATGGAGCTCAGAGCAACATTAAAAGGAGTGACCATCCCGAGCTGTTCAGGGTTTACCCTGGCTACACCTAGTGTCGGCTGAGATAGGCTCCAGCCTCCTCATGAACCTAATAGGATTAAGCAGTGTTGCAAATGAATGAGCGATTAAGAAGAGTGACCAATCATCCATCCATTCGCAGAAATGCTTACTCCTACAAGGAAGGACTGTGGGTGAAGGCAGGGGACATCCTGAACAACTCACCAATCCACTGCAGGGAAACACACATGCAACCATTCACTCCCCACACTTAGGGACAATATGGAACAGCTAATTGCATGCAAACTAATGTGCATGTCTTTGGACTGTGGGAGGAAACTAGAGTACCCGGAGGATACACATGCAAGCACAGGGAAAACTGTGCAAACCCCACACAGAAACACCCTTGCTGAGCCCGGGACCTAAACCCAAGACCATCTTGCTGTGAGATGGACATGTTAACCACTATGCCACTGTGCTGCATACAAAAGCGAATAAAAGAATAAAATCGGAATAACAATTTATCTGCAAGTCATGATAGTAAAAGGTAACGTCTGTTGAGCTTTTTACACCCGAGCCTAGTGTTCAGCTCCTCCTGGATGGGTCACTAGTCCATCGCAGGTTACCTTCCCAGTATATTTTTTGACTAGTACCCATTTGTACTGCTGAGAGGACAGAGGCACACTTGAGACCTTGCACAGGGGTCTTAGCAGACCTAAGTGGGGGGGGTCTAATCAGGATTTGAACCCATGACCCCTCAGTCATGAGCCCAGCACAATACCATGATACAAGGTTCTAAAGGTTATAAAGGCCACAGCAGCAATAATATTCTGAACCTTTTTTCCCCAAAATTCCAGTTAGCAAGTCTCACGCACATAACAAACCTCTTATAAGAACATCTTCTTAAAAACATGATTTTAATTTGTGTAGCTGAACAGTGACATTTAAGAACTGAAGAAACTGTTCCGAGTTAAATTATCTTCTCAGCATATGTACAGGTTGCTCTGGGGGACTATTATCATTTTGTGAGCTAATGTAGTTTTGCACTCCATTACCTGTCACAGTACTCACAGGCTCATAGTAATGCAATTTAATAATAGAAGTATGTTTATGCCCCTCCCAATTATCGAGTTCAGGTGTTTCATCCGCATCTTTTACAAATGTGTATGAAATCAATAAACTTTGTGAAGAACACAGTCCCAATTCCAAAAATGCTAGAAGGCTGTCGGAACATAAATGAGCATTCATTCAATAATTTTCTGAACCGTTTAATCCTAATAAGGGTTACGGGGAGGCTGGTGCCCATCTCAGCCGACATTGGGAGAGGGCCAGGGACAGCTCGCCAGGCCATCGCAGGGCAGAAATATGCTGATGGCAATGTAGCCTACTCTTTACGAAAGTGAGAAATGGTTCTTTTCTCACCACAGAGAGACATGCCTGGCCTTTCATAACCCAGTTAGCTGCAATGGGGGGGACAACAGTGACAGCCTGGTGACAGTGGGGCTTGAACCCCTGACCTTGGGATCAGTAGCATCTAGCACCCTACCACCGGGCCACCAGTGCCCCCATTTGGAGCATGCAAACTAAAAAATATAAAAGAAAGCTCCCCATGCTGGGCCTGTTGTAATACCACATTTCCAAAAAATTGTCTATTTTACAAAATGTTAAAAAAACCTTTTAAAAATTTATTGAATCCAGAATTTGATCTGTATCATCTCAAAAATCCAACTAAGTCTTTTTTGTCCAAAGGCTTGCCTCAGGTAGAAATTCTATGAAAATCCTTATATATAATGTTTTGTGTAAACCTGTGTGTTGGCCCAGCGTTGGACTGGTGAGCTGTTCAGGGCATGCCCCACTTTCACCAAGCGTCAGCTTAAATCCACACATTATTTTTTTTATTATTTTGAGTCTTTCAGGTTAGAGAAAATGTGGGGAGGTGGATAAAAAAAGCAAAGAATAGTGACTTCTGCAGAGCCATAGAATATACGGAAATTATTAAGGCCATGTGGTCTTAGGACTCCAGATTTGCCCTTCTCATGAGTGATGAGTTCACCATCTCAAGAAGGGATAAACTGATGCACCCATCATACATAACAGCCACTGTACAAGCCTCTGGAGGCAGTGTTATGGTCTGGGGTTGATTCTGTTGGTCAGGTCGAGGCTCAGCAACATTAAGTGGCAAAAAAATTAAGTCAGCTGATGAACCAAATGTACTGAATGACCAGGTTATCACATCAGTGGAGTTTTTCATCCTTCATGGCACAGGCATATACTTCACGCTCACAATTCAGGGTTCAAGGACCACAAGGAATCCTTTTCATATGTGAAAACAGCCACCACATCATCTTGAAATAAATTATGTTTAAATTATATGGAATGTACATTTCACTGAGTTGGTAGAGTGGTTCAACTCTCTCATCACCAGTACAAGATGAATGTAAAGTGATTGCAACTTTGAAACTCATGGGGGGGGAGAAATGATGCAACGCTATAAAAGTAATGCCATTACTTAATATTTTTTTTTAAACATTTTTATTGGCCAGGCATTGAAACACTCTGATCAAGAACCCTCCAGATCTACATGTTTACCATTAAAGAAAATAACAGCTGTAAACAAAAGGCTTGACTAAACAAATTCATTTTCAGCCTAGACTTAAACACAGAAACTGTTTCTGAGTCCGGAATGGTCATATTGGAAGGCCATTAGCATAGGAAGGGGCGGCTGCAGGCTTGCAATCAACAGTAACTGTTAAAACTTTTAAAAAATACACTTTAAAAATTTAACCAAAAATGAGAAAACAAAACTTTTGTGTCAAATGCATTTAAATGGAGTTGTAGAGATGTTGGGGGGGGGTATATTTTAATTATTTGGGTATTTGTTGTGGAGACTCCTCCCCCACCAGAGAGTTGCCTTCATGATGCTGGTAAAGTTTAGGATTCCACAAGCTATAAAAACATAAAACATATAAACATGTACATAAAAACATCTGGATAGACTGGATATGCCATGAGGAGCTTCATTCATGTGGGAATTGCTCCATATGTGTGCGGGCATCTATGTGTGCCTCTCTTGTGTCTTGGATTGTGGACTAGCTGACTGGAAGACCACAGTATGTGCACCTGCAGCACTGCGTGTCAGACACGGTGGTCAGCAACACCGGAGTACCACAAGGGGCTGTCCTCTCCCCTTTTCTCTTCACCCTCTACACAGCGGACTTCAGCTACTGCACAGAGACCTACCATCTTCAGAAGTTTTCTGATGACTCTGCTGTAGTTGGACGTATCAGTGGAGGTGATGATACCTCCCACCCGTTTCACAACCTGCTGACTCCTTCATCACATGGTGTGAGCAGAATCATCCGCAGCTTAATGTGACAAAGACCAAGGAACTGATTGTATATTTTAGGAGATCCAAAGCACCAATGAACCCTGTTTCCATCCAGAACATCAGTGTGGAAATGGTGGAGGATTACAAATACCTTGGAGTTCATACTGATAATAAACAGGACTGGGTTAAGAGCACTACCACACTGTACCAAAAGGCCAGAACCGTCTCTATTTTTTGAGGCAGCTAAGGTCGTTTAACCTCTGCCAAACACTGCTTAGGATGATTTATGAGTCTGTTGTGGCCAGCGCCATCCTCTATGCTGTTGCATGCTGGGGCAAGAGGCTAAAGGTTGCAGATGCAAACAGACTGAACATACTGATCCGCAAGGGCAGTAACATTGTGGGGACAGAGCTGGACTCTCTGACGGTAGTGTCAGAAAGGTGAATGTTGTCCAAAATAAAAACAATAATGAACAATACCGTCCACCTGCTTCACAACCTGCTGATCAATCACAGAAGCACGTTCAATGAGAGACTGATACCACCTAATGTACCACTGAACGACACAGAAAATCATTATCTACCTATCTGTGGCCATTAAACTGTACAACTCCTCCATATAGCAACATCCACTGTTATACATTTGCATTTTGCACTACATTTATATTCTACTGTTTATCATATTGATAATACTGAACATATTTCTCACTGATGGGATAAATATAAATTCTGTAAAGATTAGTAGAACCACAAACGGTAATCTGGAACAGTGGAAGAAAGGGTCTGGCCAAGATTCCAGATATGAATCCACTTGGAAATAATATAGGATTTAATTTACAAATTGATCACATAAAAATTTCCTTCAAAGACAGTCTTAAGGAAGAGCTACAAACTACTGTATTTGGAACACAGTGCTCAGGAAACTGCAGTAAAATACGTAAAAACAATGATTTCAAGAACACCTGCTGTTATAAAGTCCAAAAGAGGCATAATCAATCCACCCCCATGCTTAACAGTTGGACTGGTGTTCTTTTCATAAAATTCTGTGCCCTTTTTTCTCCAAACATACCTTCGCTCATTCTGGCCAAAAAGTTCTATTTTTTGTTTCCAAAATGCATCAGGCTTGTCCAAATGTTCTTTTGCAAAATTCAGAGAGAGGAGAGGTTTTCTTCTGATGACTCTTCCATGAAGACCATATTTGTGTAGGTGTTGCTGAACAGTTGAACAGGGTACCACAAGTCCAATGTCTCCGAAATCTTCCTGGAGGTCCCTTGCAATCAAACAGGGGCTCTGAGTTGGTTTTCTAGCAATCCTATGAACAGTTCTCTCTGATATTTTTCTTGGTCTTCCAGACCTTGTTTTGACCTTCACTGTTCTTGTTAACTGCCTAATTTCTTAATTACATTCCAAACAAATGAAATTGGTACCTGAAAACAAAACTTGCATCACCTGGTTTTTCCTAATGATGATTGTGAACAAGCCTTGACTCTATCAGGGTAATTAAGGTCTCTCACCCCTTTGGCAAGCTGTGATACTTGCCAAAGGGGGGCTACTAGGTGTTAACAATGCAGGGTGCCCAAACATCTGGTGTGGCCCTTTTTCCTTTTCTGTTATTTTGGAAATGTAAAAGATGAAAATAAAACATGATTTTGTCTAAAATGTAAAGGAAATGTATCATCTGCAACTTCATGCTTTTTGGAAATTATCTGGTTATGTGGTTAAGCAGTGTGACTGCAGTTTCACAGGCTATGGGAAGGCTGGGCAGAGGAACAGGATGCAGAAAACAGGAAAAGAGGACACAAATGATGATGGTACTGGGAGAGGCACAAGTTTGCCACTGTTGAATTTCCATGGCACCTTAGAGAAAACAAATTCAGAACTTGGGGAAACACAGTGCATGACTTGTGCTCCTCTCTCTGGCCAACATTACTTTTCTTTGATGACTTCTTGAGTATGGTGGATGCTGGAATGCCCAGTGGCTGGTGTGATACCAGGTGATAGTCGAGTCTAGAGGCATGATGGCATGTATGTTTTTGGTGGGCACTTTAGTGGGACATGATAAAGTTCCACTCAATGGCTTTCATGAAGCATGAGGCCAGAAGATGTCTGGAGGGACTGTCATGGATGCACTGCCTGGATAGGGAGTCAGCCTTGGTGTTACATGAGACAGGTCAGTAGGCCAGGGTAAAGTGGAATCACATAAAGAATATGGCCCACCATGTCTGGTAGGGCTTCAGCCGTTTACTCACTTACTCATCTGATGAACTGCTTAATTGTATTAGGGTCATGGATACTATCTCAGCCAACACTAGGTAAAGGTGAAGTACACCCAGAACAGCTTACCAATCCATGACAGGGCGAACACACACAACCATTCACACTCACACCTAGGGGCAATTTGAAACAGCCAATCAGTTTAATGTGCAAGTCTTTGGACTGTGGGAGGAAACCGGAGTACCAGGGGGAATTCCCATGCAAGCACAGGGAGAACATGCAAACTTTATACAGAAATTCCCTCACCAAGCCTGGGGTATGAACCTAGGGAATTCTTGCTGTGAGGTAAACGTGCTAAACACTAATCCACCGTTCCACACCCATTCAGCCGTTTAGCCATTCATGAATGTTTCAGGTTCTCATAGTCAGTGAAGGATGCTCAGAATGGCCCTCATCTATCTAAGGCATCCATTTCTATAATGTAGAGTAATTCTAAATAAGGGTGTTTCAGAATGGGGACATGGTGCGTCCCTTGAACATTTGTGTGGCTGCAGGATTCCATCAGTGCTACTGTGGGAGTATGCATAAGTAGGAGGATGCCTCTTGCCCCATATCCAAAGTTCATGTTAATAAATCTTGTTATTATAGTTGGATATGTTTTGTTGTACCTTTCATAATAATTTATTTACACATGCATCTGCTTACTTTACCACTTTCTGACAGAAACTTCAAGTTCCACCAGGGGCTTCAGGAGAGGAATTGCATTACGTGGCAGCAACAGGGGAAGAGTTCACTGATTATTTTTTCTGTTTCTGTTGTTGTATTCTCAAATGCTGAAAATTACACTTCAGAAATGTGGGCGGTGTAAATCATATTAGTTTATGTTTATTTCGCTAATACCTTGCTCTTGCTTGTTGTGCAATTTAGGAAGGGATTATTAAATTGTTAAATTAGGGAGGAAAGGTTTTTTTCTTTTCCAAAGCCAAACAGAATATTAAATAAACATCCAGAACATTACCAAGGACACATATCTTGCTTGAAGGAGCAATTTAGAACAGCCAACAGTGTATTTCTTTAGACTATGGGAGGAAACTGGGGTATAGGGAGAACATGCAAACATGCTAACTCACTAACATTCGAGTCGAAGTTCTGTACAGAGGATGGACCAATAATCCCTGCAAATCAATGTGCAGGACTGATCAACACTTACCATAAATGTATAGTTACAGTCATTACTGCACAAGGGGTCTGAAAGCAAAGTGCCACATACTTTTGCCGCTCACAGTTATTAATTTAAAAATTTCTTTTAGGACTGTGCTAAAAATTCTTTTGATGTATTAAATCCTATTTATGCAAACTGTTAAGCAGTACTGTACAGTACTTCATCCAATTTTCTAATAAAACTGGGTGATATATTTTTTATTTGCTTTGTTTTGTTGTTATTTTTTTCCTAACCATGTGCTACCTTAGCATATTTTAAACATATTTGAAAGACTTTTTTGTCTGAAAATCAGAAATAAAAAAATCAAACAGTTTGACTGGCCAAGTCAAGTACCATGTGGTTTAGACATGGAGAAAAAAAAACAATAGAAAGATATTTACAGGATATTAATATTTTTTCAAGAGCAGCACCGTGGCGTAATGGTTAGCATTCTTGATTCGAAGCTAGAAGGTCCTGAGCTGGAGCATTGTGGTTGCCTCTAGTATGCCAGTTTCTTCCTATAATCCAAAGACACACACAATAGGTGAACTCATTCTCATTCATTCATTTTCTGAACCGCTTATTCCTAATTAGGGTCGCGGGGAGGCTGGTGCCCATCTCAACCGACTCTGGGCGAGGGCAGAGTACACCCTGGACAGCTCGCCAGGCCATCGTAGCATTAGGTGAACTGGTTTCTCTAAATTGTACATACAGTAGGTAAGAATATGAGTGTGAATGGTTGTTTGTGTCTGTGTTAGTCTTACAGTAGACTGGTGACCTGCTCAGGGAGTACCCCACCTCTCAACTGAAGTCAGCTGCGATTGGCTCCAGTTTTCCTGTGACCCTGATGGATGAGGTTGGTTCCATAGTGTAGTGGTCATCATATCTGCTTTACATGCAGAAAGTCCTGGGTTCATTTCCCAGTGGAACCACCAGTGTGGGGCCAGTGGCGTAGTGGTTAGGGTGCCGTGCTCACGATTGAGAGATCATGGGTTTGACTCCCCGTTGGACCCCCACCAAGTCCCCTGGGCAAGGTTTTAACCACAAGTGTGCCTCTGTCCACCCAGCAGTATAAATGGGTACCGGTAAAAATACTGGGAAGGTAACCTGTGTCCCATCCAGGAGTTGAACTCCTAGTCGCCTTACCCTACAGAATCTGGGGATAAACACCGGCCTGATGAGCCACTAGGCTCGGGTGCAAAAGCCTAACAGACTTACTTACCTGATGGGTGAGTGCTTTAGATAATTATACAGAAGTTAATAATTGGCAATAGATGGCGCAAGAATGATAGACCCAACAGCAGGACAGACACACAGGATATGCGAAAACAAGGTTCCTTTATTTAAGGACTCAGGAATAAGGTACTGTGACCGTGTAAGTACAGTGGGCTGGATCGTAATGCGTACGATGGGTGACGTTAACTCACGGCACAAGACGATCAGGCACTGGAGCCGGAGAAACACGTGGCTTTTATCCTGGGGCTGTGATGGGGATCAGGTGGGGATGATCAGGGCTGGACCGGTAATCACCGCCCGTGCCGGAGGAAATCAGGTAACCTGAACAGGGAGAGAGCAGAGACGAACATGAGACAGGCATGACACTAGGATATCACAATAATAGTAGAAGATGTATTTCTTTACAAATCCTATAACACTGATGACATGTCACCAAAATTTCAATGTCATGTCTATGTTAAAAAGAATAAATACTAATATCAAATACAGGGAGACCAAAAAACCCTCCCACATTTGAAAGGTAAATAAAAATAATTAAATTATTATTTGCACACATTCAACGTTATTTAATACAGTTTTTATTCATCATTATTTGCATACATGAAACTTAGTGAGGCAAGACAGGTGGTGCCAAGATATGTTGGTAGCCCAACCCACTCTTTAACACCTTGAGCTTGAAGAACTCGGTTTGTGGTTTCAGTAAGATACACACAGCACAAAGATCATTGGAAGTGCTAAAGAAAATGTTTCTAGATCAAGTGAGCTCAGTGGGGTTTTTTTTCCAATTGTTGGGCCCTTGAGCAAGGCCCTTAACCCTCAATTGTATAAATAAGATGAGGTCTCTTTGGATAAAAGCATCTGCCAAATGTCGTAAAAGTAAATGTTGCATGACAGTGTCAAGTGGCCGGCTCATTCCCCTGACCTCACCCCTTGTGATTTTTTTCTGTGGGACTACCTTAAATCATGAGTGCATACTCATCGACCCCATGATGATCCGAAGAGCTTTGGCAGCCTTCAGAAATTACCTCCAGGTGTGTATAGACAATCATGGCCACCATTCGGTCATGATGTATACATGATGCATAAAAAGTGCATTGAATGAAGTTTCATGCGTGCAAATTTTTTATCTTTAATGATTTTTTTATTTACCTTCAAAATGTGGCAGGTTTTACTGGGTTTACTGGGATCTTAAATATTACCTCCTGTGTAACATCTCCCTCTGCTGGCTCTGCATGCAGCAACTTTAAAGCTGAAATTGTCTAGTGTGACCTACATTTCATTCATGCTAGAGTAGTTAAACCATCATGTAAATATAAGCAGTGTTAAATATGAAACCAAACTTGACATTGAAATTTCAGTGACATATGATCAGTGATACATATAGTTTTGGGGAGCATATGTTGTTTGTGTTGATGATGATGATGATTGATGAGTGTGTTGTTTTTTTCTTAAAACTTGTGTAGTTACTGCTTCTGACCAGAAGATGGATTCCTCTTCCTGTCGAAGCCCTAAAATTCCTCTACAGTCCAAAATGCAAGAAATCAAGATACGCATTGCAACATATGCAATGTTTATGGTATATATATATATATATATATATATGCTTCCGCAGATAAAACCCATCAATCTGAATAATTCTCCACAAAACCTGAATTCTATGATTGTTTTGGAATCCAGCTCGTGGCTTTATGACGTTTGCATAAGTGTGGAGCACCACAGAGCTCCACTATTAGTGTATACAGTACTACACTGGAACAGTACATTCTGATCTGGTCCCCAATCAGGGGAATACAAACCATTATCCAGAGTGGATAATGATTGACTCAAAACAACAGATGCTCACAGTTTGTCACGGTCACTTGGAGCAGATGGGGTGAGCATTCTCATACTTTAAAAATGGGAAAATAAATGATAAAAATCTCATTTCAGTTGCTTTGATTGTGTTTTCATGTTATATATACTAAAACTGTGATTTGATTATAAAAAGACTCCTTTAGCTACACATTGCTTAGCTCTGCCTCAGGAATGCGGTTGCTCTGACTTGCCTCTATAAGGTTAAAAAATGTAAAAACAAATTAAAATGAAAGGCTGAAATTTTGTTTTAGCTTGTTTTTGTGTATAGTATATAGTACTGTATATAATAAAACAACACACAACAACCTCAATTCCATCACATCATTATTAATTATCTAGAGATAGCAAACCAATCACTCTCATGTACATGTCAGACAAAATGTGTTCTCTGCTTCAAACCTTGTTTGAAAAAAAATAGCAGTCGGTGAAATAATTTATCCACATTTCACATATATATTTCACTAATGTAACACTGCTCTTAGGGTATTTATAATGAAAAAAGTTATTTTTAAAATGAGTTTATTTTCTATTCTTTTTTGTCACTGCAATAAATTTAGATAGGGAGGCAAGGTGGTGCAGTGGATGTCTCGGGCTCGGCAAAAATTTTTCTGTGTAGCGTTAGCATGTTCTCCCTGTGCTTGCATGGGTTTTTCCCGGGTACTCCAGTTTCTTGCAGCAGTCCACAAAAATACATGCATATTAGGCTAACTGGTTGCTCCACATTGCCCCTAGGCATGAGTGTGAGTTTAAATGGCTTTGTGTGTATGTGCGTGCGTGTGTGTGTGTCTGTGTGTGTGTGTGTGTGTGTTGGCCCTGCAATGGTCTCGCGAGAACCCCAACTTTGCTCAGAGTTGAATGAGACAGGCTTCAGCCTCCCCACATCCCCAGTAGGATTAAGAGATACAGAACATGAATAAATGAATATACTTGGATAGGTAAGGCTAAAGATTTGGCTTAAATGTCAAGCTGAACAAATAAACATATTAAATGACATACCCTGGAGGCTGAGGCATGTTGAGTGCCAGTTTGTTAATGGAGGGTGAAGCTTTGAAAGGTGGGAGGTAGGAGCCCTGTGTGCTAACAAATGAGAAAGCTGAGTAACACAGAGTTCTGTATGTGTGTGTGCATGCGTGCGTGTGTGTGTGTGCGTGTGTGTGAAAGGCAGCAAAATAATGGGCCAACTTTTGAGTTGTCGCAAACCTACCTACTGGTCCTGGGCTCTTCTTCCAATAAACACTCTTCTTTAACCATTACATTGTTATAAGCATACATGACCCCGCCCCTCTCTCTGTGTTTTTGTCGAGGTACACATGCTACTTCTCAGATACCAGTGAAGCTGATCTTTCTACTCTCTTAAACCTGTGATCCATCTTAATGCACGACTATGGTTGGGGTTTTCATCTTAGAAGCCCCTCGGTCCTGGTAATTATGATCCATAAGGATTTAAATATACACTCAGAAACTGTGAAGGTGACTTTTAACTGCAGGTGATTTAAACTCTTTTTCTAAAAATGATTTAGGACAATTACAAATACAGTTATAAAATAGCCATCTAGACTTCATGTGAAACTATAATGAAGTTTCAGCTACATGGTTTCACCCAAATGAGGATGGGTTCCCCTTTTCAGTCTGGTTTTTTTCCTCGTGTTGACTGAGGGAGTTTTTCCTTGCCTCCCTCACCATAGGTTTGCTCATTCTGGATGTATTGGGTTTGTAGAGAAATGTTTAAAATCAGAAGTTTAATGTCAATTGTAAAAAGTGCCATACAAAAAAAAAACAAACAAAAAAACTGAATTTCTGTGTGGAGTTTGCATGTTCTCCATTTGTTTGTGTGGGTTTCCTCCATGTACTCCAGTTTCCTCCTACAGTCCATAGATATGCACATTAGGTTGATTGGCTTTTCCAAATTTCCACTAGATTTGAATGTGTTTATGGTTGTGTAAGTGTTGCCCTACAATGGTCTGTCACGCTGTAACCCGCCTTTGCCTAGTGTTGGCTGAGATAGGCTCCAACATCCCCGGAAAATGGGTGAATGTGCGGTTATGGGTTAATATTACTAGTTACTGACACTGAATAGTATGAGCTGGAAGACTTAATGAACATGGTTTTATATGGTTTGTATATGGTTTTTAGTTCAATGTATTGTAGCCTTTAGATAGTCAGCTTGAGTAATAGAAAAAGCTGGTTAACTATATAAAGCATATATACACACATCATTTTGTACTACTAATATTCTAACTGCTGTTTTTTATTATGCACATTACGATAATTGACATTTCAAAATTGCCCCTAGGTATGAGTGTAAATGGTTGTGTCTCTGTGTCGCACTGTGATGGCATGGTGAGCTGTTCAGTGTAAACCATGCCATTGCCCGAAGTCGACTGTGATGGGCTCCAGCTTTCCAGTAACCCTTATAAAGGGTAAAGTGGTTCAGAAAATAAGATATGATGAGATTTCTGATTATCTTTCACAACACTTTTGTACAATACTAAATAGCATAAATTATTCCAGGTATGCTGTTTTTTTGTTTGTTTGGATTTTTTTACACTAATAAAGTTGCTTTTCTTTTAATTCATTATGGAATATGTAAGCAATCATTTTTATTTTTTTTTTTGGGGGGGGGGGGGGGGCAATCTTATAGGCTTTATTTGTTAATACTCACTCACCAACTCACTTAATCCTAATTAGGATCATGGGGAGGGTGGCACCTATCTCAGCCAACACTGGGTGAAGGTAGGCTGTACCCTGAACTGCTCTCCAGACCACTGCATGGCCAACACACTCACATGAAGGGTCAATTTGAAACAGCCAGTTAATCCACCGTGCATGTCTTTGGACTGTTGGAGGAAAGCAGAGTACCTGGAGAAAACCCACGCAAAGACAGGGGAGAACATTCAAACTCCACAGAGAAACCCAGGAACCCAGGATCTTCTTGCTGTGAAGCAGACGTGCTAACTACTACACCACCTTGTTAAAACTATATTAATTTTCTTTTATATAATATATAGACTATTCTTTGGAACATTAATAGATAACTTATGGTGACATACTGATTTTTTCAGAGATTCTAAGTATGGGTCATTTCCTCAGGGAAATCCACAAACAATAAGCGGTGCATCTGTTGTCACAGATGTGGTTCAGTGTATTAAAGTCTGTTGCATCTTTACAGCAGGGGACAGCAGTGAGTCACTAGCAGCTTCTCACCTGTTCAAACCATAAAGAGTTCCATAAAACAGAAAATAATTTCAAATTAAATCATGGACCCATAAATCTACCCTAATAAGTGATTGACAAAAATCTGACTTGTTACATCAAATGTATGATTGTTGCTATCCACTGATTCTTTCAGGTATTGGTTCCTGGGGTAAATGAAATACTGCATCTGAACAGGGTAAATTCCAGCAGATAAACAGAGTCTTAATTTGATCAGTGATCACATATGCACACACACACACACACACACACACACACACACACACACACACACACACACACACACACACACACACA
>JAOUQZ010000028.1:3863607-3873812 GCA_028564935.1 Neosilurus hyrtlii
TGGCGCCCATCTCAGCCGATTCTGGGCGAGGGCGGGGTACACCCTGGACAGCTCGCCAGGCCATCGCAGGGCCATCACTAATATTTTTAATGAAATTCAGAAAGAAGTCATTAGAAGTAATGAGCTGAACAGTCTGCTTTATCCAAAATGCTTAAACGCCAGCTATTTCTCATTAGTTGTGTCATTAAAGATGCTTATACCTGGATTCATTGTGTCTATTTAACCTTATGTTTTGTCTGGCAGGACAGTGGATCAGTTGTTACCACCGTCACCTCCTAGTAGGAGGATTCTGTGTTCAAAACTCGGCCAATGGCCTTTTTGTGTGGAGTTGTCATTTTCTCCTCATGCTTGTATGGGTTTCCTCAGGGTACAATGGTTTTCTCCTACTATCAATATTTATGCACATTAGGTCAATTGGCAACTCTAAATTGCTCACAGGTGTTAATGTGACAGTAAAACGTGAATTGTGTCTATGTTATTCATGCAATACATTTGTGATTTGTTCAGGAGGTAACCCAGCCTCTTGTTTGAAATCAGCTGGGATTGGCTCCAGCTTCCCCATGACCCTGATGAATAAGTTTTCCAGATATTGCATGGATGGATGGTTATATTTTGTCCTAATGATGTTGGCTTTAACAGTAGGTATGAGGCATAAAAGAACAGGCATACTGCGGCAGAAATTGTCTCCGCAATCTGAAAGAGGCTTGTGCCTGTGTGACGTCTGGCACTTTATCTCCTCTCATGCAACCTTCAAGGCTGTACAAAAAAGCTGTATATGATGCATGGGCAATGTGACAGCAGCAGATTAGTGCAGAAGTGAGCATTTAGTGGTGGGAGAGGGGAAAAGCTTGTGCGTGAGGCAAACAGTAATCAGCTCTGCTCTCTCACCCCGTCAGTGACGTTTATGTCATCGCTGATGACGGCGGAGGAGTCAATGGCAGGAAGGGAGAGACTGAGCCTTGGCTATTGTGAGAATGTGAGAAGCCATATCAGTGGCTCGGACTCAGTGTATGTGGTGCAACATTCACGTGTAAACTGTGACCAATGAATACTGAGCACGTAGCAGAAAAATGTCAAAATATGAAGGTTTGACCAGGCCGCTGTATAAAACCATGAAAAAAAATCCAGTTTTGATGGGGACCACATGTATATATATTTGATACACACTGAATACATATATAAATATAAATAATCTGAATTTACTAATTACTGAATTCACTGAATACACCAGGCGTTCACTGGGTGTAGTTCTCAAAACATATTCAGGAAATATGAGGGCTGGTACAGGGTTATCCCTTCCTAAACATTTCACAGAATGGTGTAATAAAAAAAAAATCTTTAGTGCTTATGATTGTAAGGTTAATAGTTTACCCTCCAGCACACAATGCTCTTAAATATTAATTTTTATAGCCGTGCTGTACCATGGCCCAAAGGTGTTTCCAAGCTATTGTGTGTAAGGAAATAGTATTTCAGTACATGAGAATTTGCCCCTCAAGTGTCACTTGAGATGAACAGATCCAGTCGTTTAGCCATCACAGTGTTGCCCCTCTCAACGTCACTCCAATCCTTACACTTTTTTTCCTGATTTCAACACATCAACTTTGAGAACTGACTTTTCACTTTCTATCTAATGCATCCCACTCCCTGGCAGGTGCCACTGTAATAATATAGATTTATATCCCATCAAGAAGGTCCTGGATTGAATCCTCGTGGGTAGTGATGGCGTTTTTATATTTGCATGATCTCCACCTGCTTCTGTGGGTTTCCTCTGGGCTCTCCAGTTTCCTCTGAAAGTCCAAAGACATGCACAACTGGCTGTTCCAATTTGCCCCAGGTGTGAGTGTGAGTGTGAATGGTTGTGTGTGCATGTGTGTTGGCCCTGCAATGGACCAGCAAGCTGTCCAGGATGTACCAGTCGTCCCCATGATCATTATAAAGGATTAGGTAGCTGGGCAAATAAAAGTGTGTGTGTGGTATGTGAAAGACAGAGAGAGACAGAGACAGGGGTGAACTAATACAAGTTATGGAGGGAGTGTAATTAATTAGAGGTAAAGAAATGGTGAATACGTACATATAGAAATATGCCCATTAAACTCATGAACACCTGGAGTTTCATAGGTTTAATCACTGTTATCACTACAGACCACAATGATGCAGAATAGCAATTACTAAAGATGCTTTAACATGCTTTAACCTCTGAAACTCCCAGAAGTCGTCAGTGGGTCCATGCTTCCATTCCTCACTCTCATCAGTACATATTTTTCCTATGACTGAATTAGTTATACTGGATCTGAAGAATTATTTGAGCCTTAAATGGATTAGGACAAGTTGTGGTGTGCAATGATGATATGAGGGGAATACTGTGGCCCATTACATTATGATCTTAAATCCACATTGAGCAAAGGCACCAACCTTTATAAAGACGTTAGTTAAGTCGTACAGGCAAAAGTATTGCATTTCTTTTTTTTTTTTTTTAAAGTGCAAACAGGAATGCACTTCAAAATTCTTAGAAGGGTTCACTTAATAGAAACAGGTTTTCTCTGCAAGGAAAAAAGATGGAGGAAGCATCAATTGTGATGTGCAACCAACTCACAAAGAACTAAATGGTAAAACCAATTTTTATTTAAATCTATTTAGTGCTTCTAATTTATAAGGGAGAAAAAGGTTATGCATGGAATTTATGGTGAAGAATTACTCAGAGGACTCACTCACTCACTCATTCGCTAAACTGCTTACTCCCATTAGGGTCACGGGGAGGCTGAAGCCCATCTCAGCTGACACTGGGCAAAAGTGTGGTACACCCTGAACATCTCATCAGACCATCGCAAGGCCAACACACATAACCATTCATACTCACACCCACACCTAGGGTTAATTTAGAACAGCCAGTTAGTGTAATGTGCATGTTTTTGCACTGTGGGAGGAAACCGGGGTACCTGGAGGAAACCCAAGCAACACAGTACGGGGAGAACACGTAAACTCCACACAGAAACGCCCGAGCCTGGGAATTATACAAGGACATTCTTTCTGTGAGGTGGAGGTGCTAACCACTAGGGCACCATGCCACCCTAATCAGGAAATATCCAATTAGGAATGGAATCGGAATTAAATTTCGAGCGAATACACTATATGATGAGCAGCTGATGCTTCCTCAACATTTTAAATATGCATCCAAAGCAAAAGAAAAAAAATAAATAAAAATGCAGCACCACATTGTTTCCTCTAGTGCAGTTCAGCACTTTGTACATGATGCAACATGAGTAATCCTAAATCACAATGACAGCATGTAAAGTTCTTCTCTATCACAGCTCAACCTGCCATTTCCATTTTAACCACCGTTTACTTTTCTCATCAGCTCGGACAGTTCAAAAGTGGAACAGAGATCATTGACACATTTTGGCAATTTAAAACAGGATCAAACAACTAGCAACACCTGCTCGACTGAGAAAAATTTATATTCCTGAGCATCATCATCATCATCACGCATCGTGGATGGATTTTAAATCTAGAGGTCTAAACCTGTCTGATTATAGGAACAGAAACAAACACCCTCTTTCTCAGTCACTGACTCCCTCAATCACTCACTCAGCAGTGTGTCACCTTGCTCCAGGGTACAGAAATCACACACATATACAGAGAGAGAGAGAGAGAGAGGGAGAAAGAGAAAGAGAGAGAGAGAGAGAGAACAGATGAGGAGACTATGAAAACTCTTGTAGTACAGGTTCAAAAACAAATACTCTGCTCCCTGTAGACTTCACTGTGCCAGCTTTACTGAAATCACAATCCTGAATAAAGCTGCCTTCCTGCTGACCTGAGCATCACAACACAAGCCATACCTGAACAGTGATGGCAAACAACCAACCATTACTGAGTTAATAAGGAGGTGTTACAAATTAATAAACTGTTGCTGTTTTTGTTGCTAATAGCCCATCCTGGTATAATATGCAATGTGTACTTTTCACCTGTGTGAGCTGGTGCATGTCATCTACTGTTTGCAACTGCATTTTGATAAACGTTTGAATCATTCGTTCAGCCAACCATCCAGTTAGCCAACCTATCAATAAATTAATTAACTGGCCACTCAACCAACCAGCCAACCAAATAGCCAACCAATCTATAAATCAATTAACTGGTCACTCACCCAATTAACCAACCAACCAACCAACCAACCAAATAGCCAACCAATCTATAAATCAATTAGCCACCCAATCAGTTAAATAATCAACCATTCACTCAACCAATCAACCAATAAACCAACCAATCAATTAATCAACCATTCACTCAACCAATCAACCAATGTGCCAATCACCCAATCAACTGGTAAAGCAATCAATAAATATAATACTATTGAGTTAACAAAAACTGGGCAGAAGAGAAGATCTAAAATCATGAAACAGAAAGAACTACTAGGTTGAAATTTTATGACCAACAAGAGAAAGTTTAACAAAAAAAATTCAGTTTGGAAGACAAATAACTACAGCAGGAAAAAATCCAAGTAGATTAAAATGTAAAAAGTACTTAACAAGCATATAATATTAGTGTATTTATTTATCAATAAATGAAAATCGATAATTCATTTGGATTCTTCAGGGACGTTATGAAGTGTTCAAGTTGATTAGTAATTCTACCTGGATAAGCACAACTCATAGAATCTCCTGCAGCAACTGATACTACCATGCTACCAGGGTTAGTTAAGAGAGAGAGAGAGAGAGAGAGAGAGAGAGAGACTGACACTGACCTGTGCGGCTCGTTCAGGTAGTCTGTAGTTCTGGTTCTGGAGGAAGCGGCAACCATCCTTGGCCAGCCTCTGCACCATCTCCAGGCGTGAAAACTCGTCTGGGGACCTCAGTGCACACACACCACCCTGCTGCAGAGCCGGAGGCAAAGAAAACAGATACTTCAGCCCGCAGTCCCACGTCATGCTGCCCATCTCTCCCACACACACACACACTGGCACCCAGAGCCAGATAAGCCACAGGACACACTCTTAAACAGGAGAGCAGACGCAGTGCCTCAATCTGTAATAAACTCCTAATGAGAGTGTATTGCAGGCGCTGGAAGTCTCAGTGCTGTCCGAACAGTGGTGTGTGTGTGTATGTGTGTGCCCTGCACTCGTTTCTCTTTCATCCCCTGCTACTTCTGTGCCTGCATTAGTCTGAAGTATGTGTGAGCGCATTTGTGTGTTTTACTTTCAGAAGTGTGTGTGTGTGTGTGTGTGTGTGTGTGTCAAAAAGAAAGGGCACATATTCGTAACTCCGCCCAAACCCGAAGTGGGAAAGTGTCAAGAGAACTAAACTGAACTGCAGTGGAAAAGAGAAACTGAGGAGTATTTAGTTTCCTGAAAGGAAGCTGTTTTATCAGCCACAGGCTTCATATAATACACACAGCTACAAATCTGATCCGAGGTGTGTTTATGTTAGTGCTGTGTTGGAGAGATAGCAAGAGAGAAAATAAAAAAGAAAATATAAAGTGGAAGCAATGACCAGTGTATTTATCTACAGAGGCCTATTTAACTACTCAGTTTCCTCAAACCGGGGATGGATTCTGATTACATGCTATGAATTTTTAGTGGAGCACCAACTAAAAAGCGTCTAATCATTGGGTTGCTATTGAAACGATAAGAAAAACTTACAGCGTATGTCCATCCGTCCCTCCATCCCTCTGGCGTACGTATACACATGGGAACCCTGTGTAATTCTTTGAAATTTTTAGATGTCAATAAGGGAAAAATGTAGGAATTTTTTTTTCTGGGAGAGAGTAATATACAGAGAACAAGAGGTGTATAATACTCAGGTCATGTGATGTGACGTCATTGTTAATGACTTGAAACAAATAAACCGCTAATGATATACTCGTGTTATTGAAATGTTCTCACCAAAAACTTGTCTAGTAAGGGAAATCATAAGAAAGCTTCATTTTTAGGCAGCACCTAAATATATACCTTTCTATATTAGAAAATTAGATCATAATGTTTAAACTAAGAGGAGGAAAATCAATGTAGTTATAGAATTTTTTTCAGTATTTTGTGTTGATTAATAATAAGTTGCAACCACATTTAAATTCCCAATTTATAAAGGTGTAGAGAGGTGTTCTTGTAAGGCACTCTACGTTTATTAACTCATATGTTAATCCCAGACTGTAACACTATACAAATATGGAAATGTTTCTGGGGGGTGGGGTCCCATGGAAACACTTCTGCAAGGCGCTGCATACAGATTATTTTCATCTATTTTAACTTTTTCCATAGAGGGGGACAGAAGAGACAAGAAGTGATAACACACAAACCGAGACACACCCATGGGACAGTAGTCGTGAGTTTCAGAAACAGAAGAAGGGGTAGATCGTTACATTATAAACTATTATCAGAGCCAGACACCTCCTTTAGTTTACTGACATTAAGCTGTTTCTCGACTGGTGCAGAGCAGAACAATTTCTGTGAAGTAATTATCTCATGGTGCCAGGAAAAGAAGTATAGGGGGGTAAATCAGATCGGCATCTAAACAATGATACAGACTCTGTGCAAAATAAGCAAACAAACAAACACACATATGCATATACATATACATATACATATATATTTATATACATATATATATATATATATATATATATATATATATATGTGTGTGTGTGTGTGTGTGTGTGTGTGTGTGTGTGTGTGTAAGAAATTGAATGTATTGATATTTTTTTAAATCAACAAAAGGGTCATTAAATCATTGCAGTTTTACTTGCTAGACTTGCCATCACATTCCAACATTCGGCAACCTTCAGCCACTTTCGGACACAGGGTGAAATTACCTAAAGATGTACCTCTGTATGGAGCTTGTATGTACTCCTTGTGCTTGTGTAGGTTTCCACCAGGTGCTCCAATTTTCTCCGACAGTCCAGAAATATGCATATTGGGTCAAGTGGCTACTCTCAATTTCCTCTGAATTAGGTGTGAAAGAGAGTGTGAATAGTTGTTTGTGTTAGCCTTGAAAATAGACTGGGAACCTGTTCAGGGTGAAGCCAGCCTCCTGCCTGAAGTCAGCTTGTATTTGGTTTCCTCATGACCCAGAGGAGTATGCAGTGTTGATAATGGATGAATGGAATGATGGTTGTTGGATGGTTGGATGGATGGAGGGCTGAAAATATGGATAGATGGATGGAGTTGTAAGATAGCTGGCTGGATGGCTGTTTACATGTAGAGTTGAATGGATGGATAGTTGAGTAGATGGCTCATTGGATGGCTGGCTGGTTGAATAGATGGATAGATGGATGAAGGAATAATGGATGAATGGTTGATTGGTTGGAACCACTGTCAATGTCCGGGGTAGAGATCAAGACCAAAACAAAAATAGTAATTCTGCTACCCAATTAGCTAAAAGCAACATGGAGCAAACGCTTTGTGGGAATTTATAGGTAAATACACTGCTGGCCATTTTTCCAATCAAATACCAACAGTACACAACAGAAAATCATCCATTATCAGCTGGTTCAATGAGTGTGTAAAAGTAAATGGTTTTTATCAGTTTATGTTGAAAAACACTACGATGGCTGCCGTGGGTGTTCAAAGTTCCCTGCACAGGAGTTTTCTCTTAATAACGGACTGTAGTGGAAGACTAGTGACTTCTAGTAGAGTCTGTTAGTGCTGCTGATATACTGGAATTGTGGAAAGGAATAAATCACCAAGAAAGGGACCTTTAGAATGGGTTTGGGTGGCCATTTATGAAGGCATCTGACCACATAGACGTAAAGACAGAGAGAGAGAAAGAGAGAGAGAGAGAGAGAGAGAGAGAGAGAGAGAGAGAGATACTATTACCCAGGCTGTAATTACCTACATGGTAATAATCATCCAGGCTGTGGGTGGAAAGGAACCACAGAGGAGCTCTAATCAGATGTAGCACAGCCGGACTACACACACAGACACACACACTCACACACACTCACACACACACTCACACACACTCACACACACTCACACACACACACACACTTGAGCTCTGTTTGCCATCATTCAGTCTAATAAGACACAGGGTTCCTAAATTGCACACGCTGATAACCTCCAACGCAGATATTTACACCAGCACATCACAAACACACAAACACACACTCCCCCGCAACCCCCACCCCTACCCTTACACTTACAGTATAGCAAACACCAGCAGCGCAACAGACACCACCATCATTAGCACAGCTGCAATTACTTTGTGACATTTCACAAAATATCTATTTCAGATAGAGTACATTTGATTAAAATTAGAGGATTAGATGTTATCATCATTCAGTATTAGTTATACCGCAGCACTGCAGAATTCTAAAATCTGATTAATTAGTAATTCTGGATGCAAGGAAAATCACAGGTTTATTATCACCACACTCATCCTAATACATCAGTGTTTCTATAGTAACAGCAAGCTTGCAGGCACTTTTATGGCATATGTGCTACACAACAAACACTTGATGCATTAACAACACATTTTTTAAATCAGTGAACCAATCATGTCTTCTTTAAGGAGAAAGTCGTTAACATTTATGGAAGGAGTCTCCAGTGTCAAGAGGTCAATTAGGTAGTTTTCCTCTGCAGAAAAGGCTTCAAGACGTCAGAGTTCAAAATTTGTAGTTTCTCAGTAACAGGTCACAACAATATAAAGTTTGATAACATAAAAATGTTTTATTACGTGGTTCATTTAAATACTCAATTCTGATTGGTCAATCACAGCATTAGGCATTTTGAAGTATTACAGGCTGTATTTATTAAGCATATCATTAACGAAACCAATAAAATCCAATTTAAATTAAATATTCTGTGTCAAATTATAATTTTTTTGTGCATAGCTATGCAATAAGCAAAATACTGTACATTATATGATACTGTGCATTATTTCTTAATTATTAGTTATTGCCAACAGAGTTGGGGCTTTGAACGAAGAAGACTCCATTAAATTTCAGAGATGATCAAATTAAATTCTGGATCTTGTTTAAAAGATTCTTTAATATATACTTCATAAAATCAGGTTCATTCCTGGATTGCAAACAATTGGTTCTATTTTAAGTAAGCGCCAGAACAAATCAGCATCCGATATGTTGTTTAATCTCCTAAAATCTGAGTCCAACATCTCTTCCAGTTAATTTTAGTGCATTTTCCAGTAAATAAGGTTTTGTGTTTTCAACCCAAGTGGCTTTATTATACAGCCTCCCTAAGGAGAAGCTGTATTTTTTTCCCCCCCTCTGGAAGCTATAAATATCTCCCTGTGATTCTGTTCCTTTCTCATCCACACGTAAACACACATGCAAACTCCGTCATCAGCACTTTCCTGCAGGAGTTTCCTCAAAAAATAAACATGTCTGATAAGCACCATCACAAGAACCGTCTCTCTCTTCACTTCCTGTTACAATAACAGCAACCACAACATCCATAATAACCCAAATAGATCCGAACTACGGTACAGCCCTCAGTGTTATGTAAAGTTGGCGCACTTTATTTTTATTTTCGGGACTGTCCATACATGGATGCAAATAAGGAAGAAATATTCAGGGTTTGGGCCAAACTGTTCTGCTGGAAGATTTTAGCAGGAAGTGAGTCAATTCTGATCTCAGACCTCTGTAGTGTATGTTGAGTGTGTCTAATGACAAATTAGGGCAATGGGGCATTACATTATTTAATCTTTATCTTGTTTTATTAAATCTATTTAATCAAAGACATGGGACATGTGGTGTTTTTTTTTTCTAATCTCAGACCTGGAGTACTGCACTGAGTTTATGTAATTTCAGACTTTAGCACCATCGTTTCAATTCATGCTTTATTGAATATGTCCGATCTCAGATCTGTGTTGTGGTACTGCACCACGTTACCCACTGTCTGATCTCAGATCTGTGTTGAGGTGACATACTATGTGTGTGTGTGTGTGTGTGTGTGTGTGTGTGTGTGTGTGTGTGTGTGTGTGTGTGTGTGATTGTGTGTGTGATTGTGTGTGTAGTGCTGTTTCGTGTGATAACAGTTAGGGTATATAATCTCAGATCTGTGTTGTGTTGATATACTGTGTGTGTATTTTGAGTGTGTGTGTGTGTGTGTGTGTGTGTGTGTGTGTGTAGTGCTGTTTTAGGGTATCTAATCTCAGATCTGTGTTGTGTTGATATACCGTGTGTGTATTTTGAGTGTGTGTGTGTGTGTGTGTGTGTGTGTGTGTGTGTGTGTGTGTGTGTGTGTGTGTGTGTGTGTGTGT
>JAOUQZ010000028.1:3876583-3887019 GCA_028564935.1 Neosilurus hyrtlii
GGGAACTGGGTGGATTCGTGACGATCTTGAGGGAACTGGGTGGATTCGTGACGATCTTGAGGGAACTGGGTGGATTCGTAGCGATCTTGAGGGAACTGGGTGGATTCGTGATGATTGTGATAAACGCGCTGATCGTGGCAAAATCTTTATCAAAAATTTTCCTACGATTATTCTGATGTATTACAATTTGACAACAATCATGATAGAAAGTGAGAATCACAGTAGAGTGCAGGAGAGCTTAACAGACCTTAACAGAACGTAGCTGTAATTGTTGGGGACCTTGATGAAACTTGGCAACATGATTCCTTCAAGTTTCATCTCTTGGATGCAAGCTGCCCCCTTTTTTATACTTAAATTGTGCTCCAGGCATGGTCAAAAGTCATCGTGTTTCGCGCTTTTGAATCATGGAATTTGCGAACATCGTGCCCCAGTGTAAAACTAGGGTAAGTAAGGAGGACAATATCTAAACAAATACATGTCAGATCTGTCAGAGTGTGTATGAAATAATAAATGAAGAATTTCAATGTAAAGCAGCATCATGACTATGTTTATTGATAAAAACGCAGTAGATGGGTTTCAGAGTTTGCAGGTTCAAGCTTTGGTTGGTGCATACAGTGACCTTCAGCCACAAACATACAAGATCTAATTGGCTGACATTAACCATGACACATGAAACAAGCATATGATTAAGCGTTTCGGAAAATGAGTGAATGAGTGAGTGAGTGAAACTAGCTGTTCGTGGGTGTCAGTAAGTTCATGCATACGAGGGACGGATAACGATTTCCTCCAAGTGTGTTGCGCTGATTTGCATGTGCAGCAGTTACAAAATAAAAAAAAAACGTCAGCAGGCATCATGTGCTCATCTGCCAGGGTGAGGCTATAAGGATCAGTGAGGGAGGTGTTTATTTCAAAAACTAAACAAAAACATGTCAGATCTGTCAGAGTGCACAGAAGACGATAAAGAGGTCAATTTAAATATAAACCTGTATTTCTGTAAAGCTGCTTCACCTGTGATCAAATGCACACAGGTGGAAATTGGCTACGACAAAAGAAATTAAATAAAATAATCTGTGTTTTAGATTTTCTTACTGAATGTTGGGATAAAACTAAAGTGCTATTAAATATGGAGGCACGGAGGCATAGTGGTTAGCATATCCGCCTCACAGCAAGAAGGACCCAGGTTTGAGTCCTTGCTTGGCAAGGGCATTTCTGTGTGGAGTTTGATTGTTCTCCTCGTGCTTGTGTGGGTTTACTCTGGGTACTCCAGTTTCCTCCCACAGTTCAAAGACGTGCACACTAAACAAACTGGTTTTTCCAAATTTGTGAATGTGTTTCACCGGAGATGATGTTCCAAGTTAATAATTTTGTCCTATCTTGACCAGCATCCATACCGAGTTTGCATGTGTATTTTAACTTGCTGTGTTACATTAACAGCTGTATGCTAGTTATGCAGTTGTGTGTGGGTTTTAGTTCTGGATAGTATTTGTTTGTGAACACTCAGTAATGGATTATTGTGGTAAACCCCAGAGTCACTATAAAAACACACAATAATCCTCTTTAACATTTGGTTAATGACTGGATGCTAAAAACATGACCTTTTATAGATTTTTATCATTGATAGACAGGGGATTATCCTCATTATGCTAGCTCGTTTAGCCATTCTAGCTCACCTCTGCACACACGCTATATTCTCTCAGCCCGGATCCTGCACCTAAGACACCGATCTGCACCGTCGAAATCATGGAAATGGTCTGGCTAATACTGCACAGGGTTTATGTGTTTCAGTGGAATGAAATTTCTGCCGGAAATGTGCAATACGAGAACATTAAGAACAATTTCTCGCATTTTTTTATTATTGTAAGACTATTTTTAGGCGTAGTGTTATTAGTTTCTAATATTCCAGCTGTAATGTCTGCTGTTAATGGTGAAACCGTTCAACACTCCTCGGTCTAAATAATTCTTCAGCTTCATGCCTCTAAAAAAAAAAAAAAAAGCAGATTTATACACAATTTCTACCAGTGTGTGCACTAGCACTGCTGAATACACACCTTTCTTTCTGTCCGATCCACATGTCCGTGTCACTACACAGGGCGAAACAAACCGAGCATATCTGAATATAATTTCTCATGTAATTTAATTTTAGCCGTGTTATTAATCTGTTCAGAAATCAATACGGCCATTTGTCATGGAAAATTCACCCTAAGCAGCTTTTTCATGCTGAACTTATCCGTCTCGTCTCACCGCTTTCCTGCTGTAAAGAGAGTACGCACAGCAGTCTGTGACATCATGATCAAGGTGACTGCTAAAGAAGGTGGACATGTAAAAGCACTGAGTCTCATTTATCAAGTTGAAGGTGGGAGTTTACACATTATATATATGCATTTCCACCAGGTAAATGTAGTTTGCTCACCAGGGTCAACACACACTCACACACACACATTCATACTCACACCTAGGTGCAATTTAGAACAACCAATTAGCTTACCGTTCATGTCTTTGAACTGTGGAAGGAAACTGGAGTACCCGGAGAAAACCCATGTAAGCACTGGGAGAATATGCAAACTCTAGTCAGAAAGGTTCCAGCTGGCCAAAAGGTTTGAACCCAGAACCTTCTAGCTGTGATGCGACAATGTTTAGCACTGCACCACCGTGCCACGACTCGTCACAGTTCGGGTAACTATTGAGAAACTAATCTAATATTCGTTTTGTTTTTCGTGCTTCTTTTTCAAATGCTTTTTGTAACAGTATACTGTAGGGTGGCACGTTAGCATAGTGGTTAGCACATCCATCTCACTGCAAGAGGGTCTCATGCTCAGCGTGGACATTCCTTCGTGGAGTCTGTATGCTTTCCCTGTGTTTGCGTGGGGGTTTTTTTCTCCAGGTACTCTAGTTTCCTCCCACAGTCAAAAAAACAGGCTAATGAGCTGGTCCAAATTGTCCCTGGTGTGAGTGTGCAGGGTTGTGTATGTGTTGGCCCTGCGATAGTTTGGCAAGCTATGTCGGCTGAGATAGGCCTGCATAGTGCTGGTTGTGATAGGCTTTAGCCTGAAACGGTTCAGTGAATGAATATGTGAGGGTGTGATTTAAAACACATGTATACACACAATGTGTAGCTTTTCCATTAGGAATATTAGTGGCACATTTGCGGCCAAAAATGATGCTTTAACTATTGCACTTTTTCACTGTAACAATTCAGTAACGTTAAAAAAAACCCCACAACACTGCTGTATTCTCAACTGGGATTCCTCAGGAGGTGTTGATTAATGTTGTGTAACTGCAGCTCTGACAATAGTGCTGACTGCAAGGTAAATCATAGGATTATACATCCTATAACTTCATAATACATGTGTTTCAATGAGTTATTGCTTCAAAAGTAACAACTTGGGACTCATACTGGGAAGTTGTACAGAAAATACCCTGCATGAATAGATTTTGCAAATGGTGTCATCACTTTTCTGTAAGGAGTCTTCAGTGTCAGGAGGTGTAGTGAGGCGAAGCTATAATTTAACAGATAGGAGAAAGTCTTTAAAAATAGGTTTTACAGTGTTCCCCCCATGCTTGCATGGGTTTCCAGTTCTCCAGTTTCCTCCCACAGTCTAAAAACATGCACAGTAGGCTGATTTGCTGTTCCAAAGTGCCACTTGATGTGTTAGTGAGTGTTAGTGGTCGTATGTGTGTTGTCCCTGTAATGGCCTGGCGAGCTGTTCAGGGTTTACCCCGCCCTCACCCGGAGTCAGCTGAGATGGGTGCCAGACTCCCTGCAATGCTAATTTTTATTAAGCAGCTTAGAAAATGAATGAATGAATGAATTTGGTCTTTCACAACATTGATGTGTCCTACAATTTCTGAATTGCTTTATCCTTCATCAGGGTTGCCAGGAGGCTGCAGCCCATCTGCGCAGACTCCAGTCAAAGGCAGGGTACACCCTGAACAGTCCATTGCAGGGCAAACACACACACAAAACCTTTCACACTCACATTCAGCCCTAGGGGCAACCAAAAATATCCAATTAGTCCAATTTGTATGTCTTCGGACTGTGGGAGAAAACCGGAGCACCTGGAGGAAATCTGGGTGCCAGTCATGGGGCTCAAACCCAGGATGCGCTATCCACTGGACCAGTGTGCCACATTAAGGTAATTATATATAGATAAATAAAAGACACTGGCAAGGTAATATAATGTTATTACACTATAGGTAATGATAAAAATGTGGCATGTGAAGGCTCTTTTTTTGAACACTGTGTGTGTGTGCGTGTGTGTGTGTGTGTGTGTGTGTGTGTGTGTGTGTGTGTGTGTGGTCAGTGCCGTGTGATCTGGAACTCTGCTACATGACAGTTGCTGAGTGTGAGATAAGTACGACTGATCTCAATGCCACAGGGACACAGGGGCACAATAACATGACAGATGGCCTTCCATTGGGTTTAAATGGCAGCCATGAGCCAAACTGTACAGATACCAAAGGACTACAAGACAATCAGCAATGGTCACTATACACACATACACACTTACACACAGGCACACACACACACACTATGAAGTGAGGTCACACACTCACCGTGGATGTAAGCCTTTCCAAAGCTTTCATCTGCAGAATTTCTCCACAGATGTCCCGTTTTCCTTCAGGATCCTCTTCAGGACTGGAGGATAAAAAAAACAAAGAAAAATGTGTCATATCTAAATCAAACAAAGATAATGTCTAATACACAAGGGAAATTGTATACCCACAAACATAGGTTTAAAGCCTCAGCTCTGTACTGCCCCCTCCTGACCAGCAGTTTCTGGACTCCACACTCAGCATGACAAACCTCCACTAGCCATTTGTCTTCATTTTCCATTTTATAAACACGTGCTAAGAGTCAAACATCCATGAAAATATCAGTCCATCTCCTGACCAAACTGAACACTACCCAGAGGCAATACTCAGAGAGAATACACAAGTGAAAAGTGTAAAGAAGACCAAGCTTCTACAAGAAATTTTTCTTTTAGAGTTTAATGAAAAGGAAATAAAATGTAGACAGCAGATTTAGGCAAGTGTCACACAAGGGAGGGTCTGAAGGCGGTTGAGTGCAGGTTTAGGAACAAAATATGATGGCGGTTTGCGGTGAGCGGTAGGTAAAAGACACGGTGAGAATATGTTAGAATGAGCTTGTATTGAACACGGTTCAGAAAGGTTGCAGAAGGTGACAACATGGCAGCTACAAGGCAGTGAGATGCTGATACAAGGTTTTGAGAACCGCCGTGTAATTTTAAACATTTTGAAAATCTTGCGGCTTATGATGATCAGTGCTGTTTAATAGAAAACGTCATCACGGTGTCCAGACATTGTCACTGTGGTCCAATACAGTTTGGAACTGCGCTGAACGATACGACATGATGATAACTACCAAAAAAACATCTACAATGTCATTAAAATCATCCATGATATCCATGATCATCCATCATATTTAAAACAAATACTGGCTGATACATCAAATGTATTAACATATGTCAGTGGTGTCCATCCTTGTTCCTGGAAATCTATCTTCCTGAAGAAATTAGGTCTGTCAGGTGGGCACCATTACAGCTGGAGTGAAAGTCTTCAGACAGGTAGATCTCCTGGAACCAGGGTGGTCACCACTGATGTATGTTATTTACCTTATACATGAAAAGAGTCCAGGGACACAGTGACAGAAAGGGGTCACATCCAGTCAGATGAGAAAATGAATATGAACTTAAGAAAGTAAATAACAGAATGAGTGTGAGAATCCATGGAGTACTACTGAAGAAAAAAATATATTCATTATATTTATTATATTTAATTCTTTTGGAATTTGTAGCATAGCACCATACTTAAGACTTGAATTTGCATTGCTTGTACGTCCATCTGTTTAATATCTGTTTTGTATTCATTATGAAGCCGATTGGCTTTGTCAGGAATTTAACATGTACCAATATCCTCTATGCCTAAAATACTAAGACAGCTTTTGTTTTTGAAAATGTATAAATTTTTTTTTGGTGTTTATTTTATATTCCCCCCCCCAAAACAACATTGAAACGACCACCAATTAAAAAATTTTATAGAGAATATTCTGCAATATTCCCACTGATCCTTCCAGAGAACTTGGCTTGAACAGCATCCCTTCTTTCACACTCACACCTAGGGGCAAGCACAGGGAAAACATGCAAGCCCCGCACACAAACGGTCTCACACCCAAGACCTTTTTGCTGTGATGCCGACGTGCTAACCACTACCCTACAGTGCTGCCACATTTTTTAAAAAGTAAAAGAATAATAAATGGATTTACATTTACAGCATTTGTATATTAATTCCGAATGGATGAAAAACACAAGCCATAAAAATCTCACAGGGATCTCTGCATTTAGGCAGTGCCTAAATCTGTATATTATTCATAAGCTAATAAGTATGCATATCAATAATCCTTTAATCTTTTAACTACCAGATGTTTTTTCTACATTGCACTCCAGCTATCTAGCTAAAGTTAGTCGTGTAGAAGGGTAGGACTGAAGTAATCCACTGAACAGCATGCTTTAAAAAGTCCTTACTAATTTAAATACTATAATTTTAGCTAGCTGTAGATAGGGCTGGACGAAATGACCTTAACACTCATTCACAATTAGGATATTTATTACAACATACAGTGTGTCATGTTATAAAAATGCTTAAAGAATAACAACTACCATGACGGCACATGCAGAATCATTTAAGGTATACAGACTCCGGGGCACCATGGGGCGCTCTCAAGCTCTTGTGTTCACCTGCGACTAGTTCAGGCTTGTCAAACACCTGTCACAAACGTGCTTCACTCCACACACAGCGTGCTTTTTCATGAGCTTCTGTGCTGCGTTTGTGTGCTTTTTTTTCTCTTTGATTCAGAACTCTACCTGTATTTGCTTTGCTCTTGATCGCGGTGTTTTCCCCTCGTTATCCCTGTTAAGCCCTGTTTTTTCTCAGTGTCTGCTCCTCTATCCAATATTACTGATAGTTAGATTGTAATATAGAAGGCTTTATTTTTATGAATCTAGTTCTGTGTATCATGAAATATTACACAGATTCTTCACTGATGTATTCAGAAGTTAAAACACAGATATCTCTGCTAAATCATGATACTTATTATATTCAGTTGGCTGACATTATGAATGCTCATATCACAATATAATAATTTATAAATATATTGCCCAGCCTTGGCTTTAGCTACAGTTTCAATTTTAAAATTCGTGATGATACTGTGAGTTTCTTTGATTAAAGAAAAAAAGTGTTACTATAAATTGTTTATGTGACATACAGTGAACTCATGGTGTGTTCAGTGGAGTTTGGTTTCCACTCATACTTTTGGCAACTTTAAAAGAATTTCAGCAGAAAACTATCGTCATGCAAAAATCCTGAAAATTATGCAAAATAGATCACAGTGGAGGGTAAACAGTCGACAGTGCCCTGTATTTATCTCTTTTACATCTTGTCTTTATCGAGAGAACAGGTGTACCACCTCAGTCAAATATTACTTTTTCAGAATTTTGGGTTTTTCCATACAAGATTTTTACTCATATTTTAACAATTCGCATTAGAGAGCTTGATGGAAAAACCCAATTCTGTCTAGGGCAGCGTGAGTCAATTTTACTCGAGAAGTAAATTTTATACATTAAAAATTAATAAATTTTTTTTTAATGTAATTAAAAATAAATAGTAAAATGTTTAAAGCAGCTTCATAATAGACTAAAAACAAAAAGCAAGAACAAACAGCATAGGACTTTGTTTACCACTATTCAATAAAATGTACATTAAAAAACAAACATTGATTATTAATTATTTATTAATGCATTTGAGTTAATTTACAGAAAAATATATAAGTACTAATCAAGCCACACTCACACACACATACACACACACAGACACGTATACCTATGTGTACACTCAGGCACACACCGACACAAGAACACCCAGCCACGCCCACAGACACATAGACATTGAGATACACAGACACACAGACACAGACACAGCCACCCCCACAGACACATAGACATACAGATACGCAGACACACACAGACACACACAGACACACACAGACACACACACACACACACACACACACACACACACACACACTTTCTCTCAACAGTTCTGGCCAAACTGGTAATATTCAAGATACACAATATTCAAATTGCATGCAAAAGATGTTGAGCAGTTGGAAGGTTGTGTGCATGACTGGAATATCCAAGCAGCACATTTGAAAACAAACCCTAAGTTCACACTGCTCCAATTTACATACAAGCAACCCCCCCCCCCCCAAAAAAAAAAAAATAATAAAACCTTCCTATCCTTTTATCTGACCCAATCCTGATTTATTTAAACTAACCATACTGAACTTTTTCTAACTCTGTCAGTGTACTGTGATGAAATGAGCAGAATCCAATCGTACGACTCTGATTGAACGTGAGTGTGAGGTCAGGGAAGGAAGCCCAGATTGGATGGCTGGTATCACAGGGTTCGCTTTGTGTCATGTTCAATTCTGTCAGGGTGAAATTACAGGTGCTGGCACATCCCGTCTTCCCTCAACCCCATCAAAATTCCCTGCTTGCATTCGACGGGTCTATTCCCGGCTCACCGTGCAGCCCGCAGACACAGATGTGCTGCCAGGACATGATGACGACGATCAAATCAACCAAGCCATGTGTCGCCTTCTGTCCATAATTTCAGATAAAAATACATGCCAGGAAATTCATCTGAACTGCAGGCAATACCAGATCTCCAGAGCAGAATTAAAAATAAAATAAACATGGCAGCAGCCCAGGTAGGATACCTGAACTGGAAGTATGAACACTAATGTGATATTATTGAGTAAACTGGATTACTTTCAGCCTTCCTGCTCTACACAATTCCCCCTGTAGCGATTGCAAAGCTTTCTGTGTTTTCATTTCATCAGCTGTCTTTTAGGTGACTGAAAAAACAAATAAACATCTGATCTCTGACTGCCAGATGTTTATTCTAACAACTGGGACGAAGAATTTGCATCTGAAAAGCCTCGTTCATTAGCCGAGTGTCTACACACAGACACACTGAAAATTACTTATGGTGTTTTAAAAAACACATTAACAAAGTATTAGTACAAAATTAGATTACAAAACATGCACTGCCTTCCAGAAAAAAAAAGCCACCTGATCCTAAATGAGCCAACCAGCACGAGCATTTGATTGGATGTTTCTTTAGCCGATGCAGTGAGTACCTTCTCTTTTCTCAAACCACCATACTCAAAGATGTATCCTGTCTTTGTGGAAAAGATGTCACTTTGTTTCAGAAGGGTCAATTTATTGGCCTGCATCAAGCAAATAAAACACCTAGAGACAGAGCTGAGATTACTAAAATTGGTTAAAGGCCTATCCTACAAATTATTAAAACCCTGATCTATAGTACTTGAACTGTCAACGTCACGCAAAAACTCACAGGACTAAACAGCTGTGTGGTCATAAAATTCACATGTTATTAAGTATGTTACATGTTATAAGTATCGGAATAAAAGGCTCTGTTTCTGGTGAAGTTATCATGATGCATTGTGTTTACCGGTATGACATGAAAAGTTTACTTGGCATTACCAATAATAACAAAAGAAAAAATAGACAATTTCTGCCCTTCTGTCCCAGTGCCCGTCCCTGCAGTCCTGCAGACCAGCCCACACACTGGCCCACCCCCTGTGCCCCTGAGGACTAAGAGGCATAGAGATGAATAAAGAGCAAGAAGTGGGAGATGAAGGAGAAAGAGAATGAGTACGTGGGGGTGGAAATATAACGAGCTCTCCACTGCAGTGTGGCTCAGGTGGTGACTTAACCAGCACAAGTAATGAAATAATGACTCGAAACTCAGAATCAAAAACTGGAAAAGAAATCATGGGGCTCTAGTTTTATGGTAACATCCTGTGCTAGGAAGAAAGATATGTACAACACACAAAGTGCATAAGAAAGAGATGTTTTTTTCAAAGCTGTTAGAGAGAAAGGTAGGCAGTGAAGAGACTGGCAAGACAGATAAGACAATAAGATGGAAGAAAAATATCAAAATACAATGAATCTCATTCATACTCATTGCATTTTAAATGCTTGCAATTATGTCAACAGTAGTCTGAGTTAACAGGTCTCAGAACAAAAGAGATGCATACACTTCAAAACCACCAACCCCTTTATTAGCAAATAAATTGGAAAGAATTGCAGATTGGAAAATAATTATTATTTTAAAATTATTCCATCGCAGGGCCATCAGTCACGCAACCATTCACACTCACACTCACATCTATGGATGATTTGGAACAGCCAATTAGCCTACTGTGCATGTTTTTGGACTGTGGGAGGAAACCGGAGTACACGGAGGAAAACCACTCAAGCACAGGGAGAACATGCAAACTCCACACAGAAACGCCCGAGCTGGGAATCGAACACAGGACCTTCTTGCTGTGA
>JAOUQZ010000028.1:3922360-3934835 GCA_028564935.1 Neosilurus hyrtlii
TCACACTAATTACATCAATTATAGTGAGAATGCTGCAGTATTCACACTAATTACATCAATTATAGTGAGAATGCTGCTGTATTCACACTAATTACATCAATTATAGTGAGAATGCTGCAGTATTCACACTAATTACATCAATTATAGTGAGAATGCTGCAGTATTCACACTAATTACAACATGTATAGTGAGAATGCTGCAGTATTCACACTAATTACATCAACTATAGTGAGAATGCTGCAGTATTCACACTAATTACATCAACTATAGTGAGAATTCTGTAGTATTTACACTAAATAGAGAATGTCATATAAGATGGATGTTGTAAGTGATGATTAAGTAGCCAATCTCATCTCATCTCATTTGCTGATTCGCTTAATCTGGGAACACCCTGAACAGCTCGCTGAACCATCGCAGGGTAAAACTCACATAACCATTCATACTCACATCCACACCTAGGGCCAATTTGGAACAGCCAGCTAGCCTAATGTGCATGTTTTTGGACTGTAGAAGGAAACCGGCGTACCCAGAGAAAATCCATGCAAGCATGGAGAGAACATGCAACGTGCAAGCCTGGGAATCAAACACAGGAGCCTCCTGCTGTGAGGCGGATGCGCTAACCACAACGTAAACGTGTCGCCCGAAGTTTCCACTGTAACAATCACAATTTCCAGTTATACTTTCAGCTATCATCCCAGCATAGACACAAAGTGTAAGTTTGTGGTTGTTTCAAGTTTCGCAATCAACTGCTAAACACCCCTTTCATAGCAACCGTTTCCTGAAAGCATCTCACCAAATATGACTTTACAACTAGAATTGGAATTGTGTGTTTCATTCAGATGGGAGTGAAATAAAACTTTTTGGTTATGAACATCATCAGCATGTTCGGCAAAAAAAAGAAAGGTGGACCACATACAGGAAAAACCTGTGTAACATTTGAAGATGCACAACAGTTCAAGGAACACTTGTGAAAATGATGGTGTTGTGAATTGTGCTAAATGCCAGGATAATTTAGCTCAAAATTTGGTTGCCTCTGGCAGGAGGTGCAGAGAATATAATAAAATGATATGTAGCTCTAAATGTTTACAACGTAGACAACGCATCAGCATGTCTGAGCAGGAAGTCTTGTAATTGTAAGTGTGATTCTTTTATTTCTGAACCTGGGCTCATTTCCATGAAATACTTGCCAATACGTTATTATACTTTACGTGCCAATGCTTCTTAAAAGCCCGTCTGTCTGAGGGCACAGGAAATGAGACCCTACTGTTAGTGTAGAAGGAAAAATTTCCCCAACACATCAAGGTGTTAAACTGAAAGAGATGGTGTGAAAGTGATGCTGAATGGATGTTCGTCAGTGTGGCTCACTGCCGTGTATCTCATTGCCGTCATTACTATGCATGTGTGTGTGTATCTGAAGGAGAGAACGAGCTGTGAAGTTCTTGGGAAGCCTGGTTTCTAAGCAGTGGATGATATGGTCCTCATTTCAGAGAAACAGTGAAAGTGAAGGGGATCTTTGACCTTGTTGCACCTATGAAACTTTCCCCCCACACTAAATACCTCTCTCTCTCTCTCTCTCTCTCTCTCTCTCTCTCTCAAAAAAAAAAAAAAAAATGTGAACACTGACATCAGCCATCTGCTTAAAGTTTGGTTTAAGGGTCAATTAAGAGTAGCCAGAATAATGGAAATGCTTTATGTTGCATTGATATTATACAGTGAAGCTGCAACTTTCCAGATAAGGTCTGTCTTGTTGAATATTGGTATATTTCTCAAAACAAAAGCCTCCAGTTAAAATCCTTTTTTTTCCATTTTTCCAGCAGAATTGTCCCTAATAAATCAGTGAAGTTTTGTTTTAGTTTGTCTAAATGTGTGACATGGAGGGCTTTTTCACTTCACCCTAGTGTTCATGAAATGTCACTGAAACAGAGTATTATTATTTCAGATTATGGGAACATGAAGGAATGGGGTTTGCACTACAGGGTGCATTATTCATTTAAAGTTATCCGTATTTGTGCATTCCAGTAAGCCTGCCAGCTTTGTGAAAATCTTGATGCTGTGAACATTTTAAGGTTTCGTTTTATGGTAATAAGAAACCTTCCCGAGTTTAATTTCCCAAAAAGTGGCTTCAAGTTAATGTCACCTTAACCGGTGTGCTGTTAAACTTCAGAACTCTTTCTTAGTCATCCTTCTGGGAAAAAAATCCTTTAGTGAAATCCTAATAATCTGTCTTGAATCCTACAGTATTTCCTTATTTGCCTATGAGACATGGTGCTAAGTAGAAGAAATTATCTAATAACCTGCTGAAAAATCTTTAAAGAACCTTTTATTGTGTATTTCAAATATTATTGCATGTGTGTAGCTATATTTATATCTATCTCTACAAGAGCACCCAGAAGAAACCCATGAAAGTATGGAGAGAACAAGCAAACTCCACATAGGAAGGCCGCAGTTAGGGCTTCAAGGGGTTTGGGTGGTTTGATGATTGATTGGTTATTTGATTGGTTTGTTGGTTGGTTGGTTGATTGGTTGGATGGTTGGTTTGTAGATTGGTTGATTGATACATTGATTGGGTGGTTGGGTGATTGACTGATTGATGGATTAAATGATTGATTGACCGATTTACTCCCCCATGACAGTAGATCTACTTGACAGTAATACTCTTTAGGGTGCTATAAACCCCTAATGTTCCAATAAACCTTTAAGGCTGCCATGCAAGGAACAGGAACAATCAAACAAAGCTGGAAGCATACAGTTATATAGAAGGTCTTTATATGCTGAAGAATAACAATTTATTTTATTAGAACTAAGAACTCCAAACCTGTTCCAGCATGACAATGCCCATGTGTCCAGAGTGAGTTGCATGAAGACATGGCTTGCCAAGGTTGGAGTGAAGGAACTTGAGTGTCTTGCACATAGCCTCACTCAACACATCTATGATGAACTGAAATAATGACTGCAGCCCGGCCCCCTCACCAAACATCAGTAATGCTTTTAGGCCTGAGTGAGTGGAAATCCCTATGGTCATGCTCCATAATCTAGTAGAAAGCCTTCCCAGAGAAAGGGAAGTTATTATGAGAGTAAAGGAGAAATAAATCTGGAAAGGAATGCTCAACATGCATACTTGGGAGTGATATCCATAGTGCAAATGTCCTAATTTACTTAAAAAAGGCATTTAATGATAACATGAACTGTGTAGGGTTGTGAAAATTGATTTCTAGCCTAGGTACATTTCTGGCCTCAACTATTGCTGCAAGTCTTTAATATTTAATAAACCCACTCTTTAAAATTTTTTTTTTCCAAGAGTGCAGACAGAATATTTAATGTGATGCTTGGAATACCATTTAACAACAATCTATAGCAGTATTTGGGATCTCAGGCTTTTTTAAGGTTATCATTTTTGACATGTATCCAGTTATTTGTTAGGGGTGGCAGCGAAGCTGGAGCCAAACCAGCGCAGCAGGTCGGTGAGGGGTGGGGTACACCCTGAACAGGTCAGCAGTCTAATTACAACCATTCACACCTAACATTCACACCAATAGGAAATTATGCATGTCTTTGGACTGTTAGAGGAAACCGGATTGCCCCAAGGAAACCCACAGAAACATGGGGGAAACATGTAAACTCTGCACAGAAAAGTGATTGACTGAGATTCAATCCCTGAACCTTCTCACCATGGGAATGTCCAGTCCCCAAATTGTTCACAAGAAATAAAGAAATAAATTCTGTGGTAAATTGTCCTTTCAGTTGTCCAACTTGCTTTTTTTTTCTGGTGTTATTTTTCATAAGGGCTTGCATGCAAAGGAGCATGACTCATGCATAGCGGATTTTGTCATTGTGGTTTATCTTCTTCAAAATTTGATGTTTCCTTTTTTCTGCCCCAGCCCCCAGCACTGCCCCTGATGGTGCAGGAAAAAGAAAGTTATTTTGGGATGCTGACGAAAAACAGTGATGCAATTATGGAGGAGAAATGGTGTAAAAAGTGCAATGCAAAGTTTCCCAATAGTGGGACTTTAGGTATTTTGTGCTGTGGGAAAGTGTTTATCCTGTTGCACATAAAACAACTGGCAATATTTATGACTCTCAATATCACAACTTGCGAAACTTAAAATATAGACATTAGGTCTTTTGTGTATATTCTGTCATTTCTGTGGTCCCAATTTATTTTTATTTTTTGCAAATTAGTGGTAACAAGTGGAGTTTCCGTATATACACTTTGTGCTAGGAGTTAATGATTTAGTCATCGTGTTGCCAATGGAGCGGCACGGTGGTGCAGTGGTTTGTATGTCTGCCTCACATCAAGAAGGTCCCAGGTTCAAATCCCGAGCTCGGGGCATTTGTGTGGAGTTTGTATGTTCTCCCTGTGCTTGTGTGGGTTTCTTCCGGGTACTCTGGTTTCCTCCCACAGTCCAAAAATGTGTACAGTAGGCTAATTATCTGTTCCAAATCACCCCTAGGTGTGAGTGTGAGTGTGACTGGTTTATGAGTGTTGGCTATAGTGAGCGATTCAGGGTGTACCCCGCCTTCGCCCAGAGCCAGCTGAGATGCCCTGAGACCCTAATTAGGATTAAGTGGCTTAGAAAATGAATGAATGTTGCCAATGGGCTAGTCCAGCTCTGGACAAATACCCAACCCCAGTCTTCCATTACTGCAGGGAAAATCTTATGTTTCCAGTCAAGCTAAAATGCAGGAACATATTCAAACCCCCCACATAAAGTAAGCTTATTAATAAACATCCATCCATCCATTTTTTGAATCCCTTAATCCTAATTAGGGTTGTGGGGAGGCTGGCGCCCATCTCAGCCGACTCCGGGCGAGGGCAGAGTACACGCTGGACAGCTCGCCAGGCCATCGCAGGGCAGAAACACACTGACGGCTATGCAGCTACTCTTGACAAAAATCAGCAATGGTTCTTTTACATGCCTCCCACCATAGACAATGAGAGACATGGCCAGCATTTGATAACCCAGTTAGCTGCACTGGGGGGACAGCAGTGACAACCCACTTATTACTAAACAAATTCTTTTAAAAACATTACCCAACAAAAAATATTATCATTGATATGGGAATTTTGTTTGGCAGTGGTGGCTCAGTGGTTAAGGCTCCAAGTTACTGGTCAGCAGGTCGGTGGTTCAACCACTGTTGGGCCCTCAATCAAGGCCCTTAACCCTCAACTGCTCTGTTGTATAAATAAGATTTAAAAAAAGAAAAGTTCATTCGCTCTGGATAAGGGCATCTTGTAAATGCCATAAATGTAAGTTGTGTGGAAACACACATTTATTAATATTTACAGAAGGAGTCTCCAGTGTCAGTGCTTTGTGGGAGATTCATATACGGAATTTTGTATACAGAAGTTTGAGTGTTGTAGCCTGTTAACAATACAACGAGCTTTGGGGTTTTTTTCCCTTAATAAATTAAGTGAGAAACAAAAAAGAAAGGTATATATCTGGTGCTTTGCAAGGCTCCAAATGATGTCTTTAACAATGTTATTGATTCACGCTTTACTTTAGTCTTTTTGGAACGTTGATTTTTAGATGACACAATCAGAAAAAAGCAGTTTCACAGGAAAATAGAGCTATCAGCTTCATAAAAAAGGCAGATGGTGTGAAGATGAAAATTGTGACTGCGCTTAAGTTTACAAGAATCCAGACTAGATGGTAAGGTACCATTAAAAACTGAAAAATATGAAGGCGTGCAGCATAAATATGTACAATTATTGATTCTCATAGCATGTAGTGAGCATGAACTTTCACTCTCTCATCCTCCTCCACAGGATGTCTTACTTTTCTAATCCATAATCCATAACTGTAATACACACATTTGTGTGTGTGTGGGGGGCTGGGTAAAGAAAGAAGGAGACGGAAGAAGGTAAAGGTAGAAGATGAGGGAAACCTGCAGGGATAATATATGGTTTGGTACAGGGTTAATCCTTTACTAGTGATGTCTGTGACGTGACAGAAGTTATAAATATCTCCATCGTGTGAACTTTACTACGAAGGGCTAAATTAGAGGCTGTTATGAAGACTACTTATGAGCCTGGATGGGTCAGGAAGCTTCTTGCGGAGACTGCAGGACTACAGCCTTGGCACACCTGAATCACTAAATACTAAGGATCTTGCTCAAGGGTCCAAAACTGGCAAGATTTTGGTGGTGTTGGGATTGAACTCATGGCCTTCTGACCACCAGTGCACCACTGACTGTTCTAATTATGTGGATGTATAAACAGGGGCAAATATTTTTGCTAATGTTTACCCTTTAATAATTATGGGAAATTATGTCTATAGATTTTTGACACACAGTCCTCAGAGAGCTCAGTTCTACGGTATGTGGATTACAGTCAAAGGAGTGAATAATTCTGCAAAAAAAGCACTGGAGACAATAATGGCATTTCTAATGGCAGATTGGATTCGTGGAGTAGAAATGAGACAATTCTTTCTTTTCTTTCGTTGTTTCTTTCTTTCTATCTTTCTTTGTTTGTTTCTTTCTTTCTTTCCTTCCTTCTTTCTTTCTTTCTATCTTTCTTTCTTTCCTTCCTTCCTTCTTTCTTTCTTTCCTTCCTTCTTTCTTTCTATCTTTCTTTCTATATTTGTTTTTTTTTGTTTCTTTCTTTCTTTCTTTGCTTCTTTCTTTCTATCTTTCTATATTTGTTTCTTTTTGTTTGCTTGTTTTTTTCTTTCTTTCCTTTCTTCGCTTCTTTCTTTCCTTCCTTCCTTCCTTCTTTCTTTCTTTCTATCTTTCTTTCTATATTTGTTTCTTTTTGTTTGTTTCTTTCTTTCTTTCTTTGCTTCTTTCTTTCTATCTTTCTTTCTATATTTGTTTCTTTTTGTTTGTTTGTTTCTTCCTTTCTTTCTATCTTTCTTTCTTTCCTTCCTTCCTTCTTTCTTTCTTTCTATCTTTCTTTCTATATTTGTTTCTTTTTGTTTCTTTCTTTCTTTCTATCTTTCTATATTTGTTTCTTTTTGTTTGTTTGTTTCTTTCTTTCTTTCCTTTCTTCGCTTCTTTCTTTCCTTCCTTCCTTCTTTCTTTCCTTCCTTCCTTCCTTCCTTCTTTCTTTCTTTCTATCTTTCTTTCTATATTTGTTTCTTTTTGTTTGTTTCTTTCTTTCTTTCTTTGCTTCTTTCTTTCTATCTTTCTTTCTATACTTGTTTCTTTTTGTTTCTTTCTTTCTTTGTTTCTTTCTTCGCTTCTTTCTTTCTATCTTTCTTTCTGTGTAAATTCTGTAAAAACTTCAGTAACTCCCCAGTCCAGTCAGTGGAACTGCCTTCTAGACAGAGAGGATGAAAAAAAATGAAAATGAAGGAGGGGTGGGGGGGAATCCTTTTCTTTTAAATCATAGTGATTACTAATCACAAAAAAGTGGGTTGTGGAATTTTCTTTCGAAGTGGTAGCCTATATAAATTACTCGGAAATTACTGAAAGAGCAAAGACTCAAGAGCTCAACGCAATCAACAAGTCGACCCATCCCGACGTGATCCAGCAGCCCGACCCGAGCCGACCCGACCCGACCAGACCCGACCCGACCCGACCCGACCCGACCATGCCCTCCCTACTGCACTGTAAGTACCGGCCTGTGCGTGCCTCCTCCTCCTCCTCTCTCTCTCTCTCTCTCTCACACACACACACACACACACACTCCCTCTCTGTGTGTGCAGATCTCTCCTTGTGTGTCCTCGCCCTGCTGCCCCTGTCCTCTCTGGGACTCTACAGCGGAGACACGGATTTCTACGAAACATTCGGAGGCGAGCCGCACAACGAGGCGCACGCGCCAGACCACAAGTGGATCTCCATCGCCAGACAGATGCAGAAAAACCTCATCAGCATCCGGGACGAGCAGGTATTACCCGATCATGCACACGCTGCCCACACTACACTAAAACAGAAGAGCTCGCTAGTGAATTCGTCCACTGATTCAGGCTGTTTGAACTGCAGTTTAAAAGGGACTTCACGGAACTAGGCAACATGACCGAGTTCTCCAGGGAGAGGGAGGGGGTCACACTGCCGCTCCTCGACTTCTCAGACGGGTGTCTGCCCCCCGACTTCATCCGGGTAAGCCTCAGACTTCTACTCCTACTCACACAGGACCAAGAAACCCGCTCCAGCATCTCATAACTCGCTGGTACTTACTGAATATCTCAAGATAGTGCAAGCAAACATCTCACTATTAGGAGAGAACAGCTGTTGGTGATGGTGTTGGTGGTGATGTTGCTGGTGTTAATGTTGTTGATGTTGGTTGGGATGGTACTGTAGAGGTTAGCACGTCTGCCTCACAGTAAGAAGGTCCTGGGTTCGAGGGTTTTTCTGTGTGGAGTTTGTATGTTGTGTGGGTTTCCTCCGGGTGCGCCGGTTTCCTTACACAGTCCAGACACATGCACATTAGGCTAACTGGCTGTTCCAAAGTCCCTAGGCTTGAATGTATGAATGGTTTGTGTGTGTGTGTGTGTGTGTGTGTGTGTGTGTTGACCAGCGATGGTCTGTTTAGGGTGTACACCGCTTTCGCCAAGTGTCGGCTGAGAAAGGCCCTAGTAGGATTAAGCGGCTCAGCTGATGATGATGATGATTCATTTTATTAGTATTATTATTATATTATATGCATCCTAATTATTAAAAGAAAGTCAACTTGATACATCAGGTAAACACCTTGTTTTTTTGAGAACTTGTAGTTATTTTATTTTTTTTAACGTTAAAATGATATACAGGTAGTATAAAAGACACAAAAGATTTGTTACC
Source organism: Neosilurus hyrtlii (assembly GCA_028564935.1). Classification (NCBI taxonomy): domain Eukaryota; kingdom Metazoa; phylum Chordata; class Actinopteri; order Siluriformes; family Plotosidae; genus Neosilurus; species Neosilurus hyrtlii. The sequence continues at coordinate 3,931,082 of JAOUQZ010000028.1, forward strand.
AGCATTGTTCACTATAAGGAATCTATAACTATCTTAGTAAACTGTTAGTTTAAAAAATTATATATATATATACACGCATACAATTTTTACAAAATAGACACATTGATAGGATTTGGCCATGTGTATAATGACCTAAGAATAGATTCTGGACAGCACAATGGAGTAGGGGTTTGCACTTTAGCCTCACAGCAAGAAGGTTCTGGGTTCGAGTCCCAGGCTTTTCTGTATGCATGTTCTTCATGTGCTTGCGTGGGTTTACTCTGGGTACTCCAGTTTTCTCCCACAGTCCAGAGACTAGGTGTAAGTGAATGGCTGTGGGTGTTACCCTGCAATGGACCGGTAAGTCTTTCAGGGTGAACCCCACCTTGGCTGAGATAGGCTCCAGCCTCCCAGTGGCCTCAGTAGGATTAGGCGGTTCAGTGAGTGAATGAATGAATACTATATTCCTAACCTTTTATAATGCATTCATAAGGGATTAGGTTAACAGAGTTCATCCAGTTTTAATTCATGCTAGGATTAAAGTACGGTGGATCAGTACTTCACACCGTCACCCTACAGCAAGAAGGGTTTGGGTTCAAACCTGACAGTCGACTGAGGACTTTTTATGTTGAGCTTGCATGTTTTCTCCAAGTTTGCATGGACATTGCGTGTGAAGATGAGAGTGAATGGCTGTTAGTTTTTGTTTTCGGCCTGTGTTGATGAGTGACATGTTGAGGTGTGTACCCCACTTCTCACCTGAGGTCAGCTGGGATTGGCTCCAATTTTGCTTTATAGTCACATATTAAAAAGTGCACAGATTGGATACGTTGTTAAGAAAAAGACTGTTGGGTGATAATATAGATTTTGTTGATTGTAAAAGCATGATCCCTTTTGGTACTTTTCAAATAACAAGACGACAGTGAGTTGATTTTGCACATTGAGTGTTCGGTGAAAGCCCTGTCTTACATGTGCTGTGTGTATGTTTGCAGCAAAAATGTCTGCGGCGGATCTACGCTGGTTTGCAGGAGTATAGAGTTTACCTGTCCTATGTAGACAGAGAGAATCTGACCACTGCTCACATGGTGGATATAAAAGCTGGGACCACAAGATTGTTATATTTAATCAAGGAAACAGTAAAAGTAAGTGACACACTCTGTCTCTCTCACACACACCTGTACTGCAAAAAAGTCCTCAGTTCTAGCCCCAGGCTCAGTGGGGCAATTTCTGTGTGGAGTTTGGGTATTCTCCTCATGCTTGCATTGGTTTCCTCCAGGTACTCCAGTTTCCTCCCACATGTTGCTAGCTTTGCATGGCTGTACTTTTGTCCTTACATTTATTTAAAGGAGGTGTCACGATTTTTACCCAGATGCAGTCACCCAAAAGTCATGCAAACATGCGATAATTGTCCAAAATACTTGTTTGTTAAACAGCCTTTCAACTTCTAAATCAAAAGGGGTTTAAAGGTTTTAAACCAGACAGGAAGCAGATGGAAATGGATTGCAGTAAGGACTTTTTAAAACCTTGTTGCGATGAAAAGATTTCTGTTGAAATCCTGCTGCAAACTCCTAGCAAATTTGATGCATGACCCTAATGCATGCCTAGTATCCTTTGTAAACCAAATTTCCATTCATAGAAGCGATTATGCAATCTTTGCAAACCCCACTGATGTTATATATGCTATTTTTTTAAACAACCATGACACTGCTGATTTAATTATTAACTTATAATCATGATATTTCCACATCATTGGCTCAGGTATGCTTCATGTTTCAGTAATCCAGCAGTGGGGCTGAATGTAGAGCTGGTTCTTGAGTAAAAATCAAGATTTGACAACCAACCATATCAAATTAAGGCCACATCTAGTAGCCAAGACAAATCAATACCAAGACAAATCATTTGTTTAATTATAAGAAGATTGAAGAGAAATGCATTAAAAAGACAAACCTCTCAAGCAATTTAGTCTTTTTTCTTCAGAAAAAAAGACCAGGCATAAGACCCAAAAATCTCTCTTTACATCATGAGGGATGCCATCACTCTTATTGTATCTACTAATCCATCCATTACCTATAATGCTTATCCATCCGGGTCAGGGGGGAAGCTAGTGAGAGACAGGGTACATCCTGAACAGGTCACTAGACTTTTATGGGGTGACGCATACAAACAACCATTCACACCTTCAGGTAACTTAGAATACCAAGTTCACCTAATGTGCATGTCAAGGCAGGACTGTGGGAGGAAACCAGAATACCCGGAGGAAACCCACTCAAACGCCACATATAGGGCCCCTTAGCTGAGATTCGAACCCCTAAACCCTCTCACTTTTAGATCACAGTGCTAAGTGCTGCCACCTTACATCTACTAATACATGTAAAACATTAATTCCATCTGATGGTTTATTGATAATTTGTAGAAAGAAGTAAAACTAAAGTTTATACTCACATGAAGCAGTTTTTTGAGGTGCCGCTTCATCCTAGATCCATAGATTCGCTGGGAGGCTGGAGCAAAGGCACGTACACAACCATTCACTCTCACACGCACACTTAGGGGCAACTTGGAACAGCCAGTTAGCCTCATGTGCATGTCTGGAGGAAACCCACACAAGCACAGGGAGAACATGCAAACTCCACACAGAAACACCCTTGTCCAGATTGGAACTCAAAACTCAAGACCTTCTTGAGGTGAAGCGGACATGCTTGCCACTGTGCCACCACGCCGTTCTTGACAAAACCATGTTTCGCATTTAAGTCAAAATATAGGATGAGAAAAAAAAAAAGGAAAAGAAAGGTTGTGTGATTCTTCATCCTATATCATATTACATCACACAGTGGAAAATGACCATACACAGCAGTATGTCAACTACTTTTCTTTTTAACATTTTTTGCATTTGTGTCTGCAGGTAACCGATAAAGCTCCCTCAACCTCCTTGCGTGAGTTACCTGACGGCTCAGCGTGGAAACGAAAGACCGTCACACACTCCATCCTGTACAACTTCGCCGAGTTCATGACGGTTACAAGCAGAGCCATTAACTACATGAGGACGAAGAGAGGAATAAAACACATGGTGAAGGATGACGGGTTGCTCTCAAAACATGAGCAGTAAAGTGTGTGATGTTCTGTTTATTTGACTGATCTGGTCACATATTTATTTATTTATCTATTTATTGCTGTTATTTAAAATAAGTTTAATATTTTTTAAAATTTGGAATGTACTGACGGAAGGTTGAAGAAATTAATACTGAAACCGTTTACTCTAAAGACCTGAACTTGCTTTTGGTCGGAGTTACGCTAAGTCACCGTGCATGTGTTATATTAACATTTATGTGACGATTTTTAAAGATAAATAAACTTCATCAAAAAAGAAATATTGTCTCTTTTGCTATTTATTCACTCTGTGTAAACACTGAAATAACCAATGAATCTAAACAAAACTGAATGCAGGGAATAAATTATACAGCACAAAATACAAAATACTTTAATCACACAGTCCAGATATGTTAAAAACAGCAGCAATCTCAAACTCGGAGTCAGAGAAGAGCCAGTCTGAAACAGGACATTGGTGCAGGAGCGGCGTTTCTCTCTTTGGAGGAGATGAAGAAACACCTCGACTGTTTATTAATGGATAGATAGATTAATAGATGATTTGTTCTTCTGTAGGAGCACTTCATCATCACTCCTTCATCCCCAAAGCAAACTAGAGAGAAAGAGGTAGAAAAGGTGAATTATACTCTACACATTGGCGGGGGGGGGGGGGGGGGGGGGGAAAAAAAAAAAAAAA
>JAOUQZ010000028.1:4026740-4039224 GCA_028564935.1 Neosilurus hyrtlii
CACACACACACACACACACACACACACACACACACACACACACACACACACACACACACACACACACACAAAAACCAATCTGGCAGCTGTTATGAATACAGACTACAGTATACTGTTACTGCAACTACTTATATCATTTATAAACAGTTTTAAGGGAAAATGCAGTAATAAACTGCCATACACGGTTGGGCTGCACAGTGGTGTCCGCCTAACAGCAAGAAGATCCTGGGTTCGAGTCCAGGGCTCAGTGAGGGGTTTTCTATGTGGTATTTGCATGTTCTCCCCATGTTTGCATTGGTTTCATTCGGGTACTCCAGTGAACTGCCGCTTCCAAATTGCCCCTAGGTGTGAGTGTGAATGGTTGTGTATTTATGTGTGTTGCCCCTGCGATGGACTGGTGAGCTTTACCAGAGCTCACCAGTCCATACTCGGGAAGCTTAATTTAGCTTCCAGACTTTTTTGAGGTAGGCTTCTGCTTCTCTACAACCTTAGTAGGATTAAATGGTTCAGCAATTGAATTTAATAGGTTTTTGAGTTTTCATCTTTAACCATAAACACCATTATGATTTTTTGATACATACTGTGATAATAATTCTAATTTTAATTAAAAAAAAAAAGATAATAAAGTTTGTGTCATTACCACACTTTATTCACACTTCAGAAGGCATGAATAACCGGATGAAGATCCAATCCCCAGTAATAAATAAATAAATAAATAAATAGAACTTGGATCCCAGCAAAGTGGTTTCTAATCGGCAACAATTTCAAGTCAAACACAAGGAAGAAAAAAAATATATAGAGATTAGATAAAAATTAGAGACTTCTTCTTTAAGATTTCTTCTTTTGCTTAAGTGGCCATGTGAGTCCTTAGATTTAAACTGAAATCCTGTTAGTTATTGAATGTAACATACTCACCTTTAAAGGTGAATACACAGAGCACATGCACTCGTAACTAGCCGATGTGTTTTATCTTCCATTATCAGTTCATTTTGTCTGAATACAAAGATTTGATGGTGAAACCACCCAAGGCTCACAAGCTTAGTATCTCTTATTCACCTGTTTTACATCTTGTTTTGGTTCTGTGTTTGTTTACAATAACAATAACAAGACTGTGTGCCAAGAGGAACAATCTTGTGCATTGTGTGAAAACTTGACAGCGCAACACCAATTCACAGAAAATGAAAAAAATCCGAGAATAAGCGTTAAGAAACAGAAGCAGGCAAAAGATTTCGAGAGAAATAAAAAAAAAAAGGCGATGTTTACTAGTATCATGGCGTCTGGTGCAGGGGTCTTTGAGACTCACGTACAGGAGTAAGCAAATGGTTTCAGAAAGACATTGTGTCCGATATAATTTTATTTCCAAGAGATGACACTGCATTTCATGTTTATTTATTTTTACCTGGGAAGTGAGTGAACAGGCCCCTTTAAATTTTTGGAAATGTAAGAGTATTTCCAATATTGTGACTTGATTCAAAATACAAGTCATAAGTAATAAATGCTGCAATGTGAAAAAAAACCCCATCATTCACTGAACAGCTTTCTGTATTAGGGCTAGCATTGCTTCAAAAAGTTTCATACTCATTTAATATCAGCCAGTAATGACAAGACAACAACAACCCGAAGTGTCAATCAAGTCACTGAATTAAGTGTTTAAACTAAAACTGACAGCTTCTGTGTTTCTGTAGTCTGGTAATCCTGATCGAATTTCACACGGCTCTCAGTACACAGTGCTAAAACTTCTGTTGTTGAAAACATGCAGTTTCACTAACCGAGCTCAGTTTCTCTTTTTGTCCTCGCTCCGTAACCCACAAAACCTCAATTATTCTTCAGTGACCTCATCAGAGAAGGTATTTTAAGATCACACAGCTGAGTGCCATAAAGGAAGAAAAAGCTTCCTCTCAAACTTCCATTAGAGCTCTGGGTGAGGCCTTTTTGCCCAAGACACCTTTTAGCCCCAGGTGAGGGCCTGATTGGTTAATTGCCCTGGGAAGAAAACTGGCATGTAGACATGTTCTGACATGCACTTTAATCAGGACAAGTGTGAGGGATGTAGAACTCAGCTTGGTGTTGGGAATAGCATTACTGTACACAGTCTCTTCGGTTGTTTGTTGCATTTACTGTTATGAAAAATATGAAAATTATTAAAAATTCTGAGAAAATGAAAAAACATCACTTTTCAAGCTACAGGGATGACTACATGAGAGCTGACTGACGGCGTCCGTGAAACAGAATGTTGTTATGACAGAACCGGTTCTTCAGGTGGGCAGTGGTAGCTCGGTGGTAGGGTGCTGGATTACTGATCCCAAGGTCAAGGTTCAAGCCCCACTATCAACGGGTTGTCACTGCTGTACACCCAGCACAGCTAACTGGGTTATCAAAGGCCAGCCATGTCTCTCACTGTCTGTGGTGAGATGCATGTAAAAGAACTATTGCTTGAGTAGGTTGCATTGCCGTCAGCGTGTTTCTGCCCCGTGATGCTGTCCTGGGTGTACTCTGCCCTCGCCCAGAGTCAGCGGGGATGGGCGCCAGCCTCCCACGCAACCCTAAATAGGATTAAGCTGTTCTGAAAATGAATGAATGAAGGAATGAATGTTCTTCAGGGTCGTGCATAGAGAAACGGTGGTGCCTGGGACCTCATAACCACGCAGTAGCAGCGAGAACCGGGGTTTGTTGAGAACTGTAAAAGCACCTTGCTACTTCCGGATCTCCTGTCACCCTGAGACCCAGTCTGGCATCGAGACAACTGGGCAAGTGTGCAATCACAAAACAAAGGGCTTTTTTCATGACTTAAATGGCTATTGTGATGCTAAAGGGAGGAAAAGCATTGGCTAATTACATGGTATTCATGAGACACCTTCAGGCCTTTGTCTGCCTGGTCAGGATTGATTGAGTTGGGAGAAGGGTTGTTATTTTACAACAGTTATCCGAATCTGTGCTACTTCAAAAAGTAAGGGAGGATGAGAAAGAGAAAAGGAGAGAGAGAAAGAGATAGAGATTGAGAGGGGTGGAGGGAGTATAGTGGGGTGGGGGAATTTGATAGCCTCCGGACTTTTGCAACACTGCCTGAGATGTCTTGTGAGGTTGGTCGTATTACACTTGTTGCACTTCATCGAAGAGGTTCCATTCTCTCTCTCTCTCTCTCTCTCTCTCTCTCTCTCACACACACACACACACACACACACACACAGGGTATTTATGGACACTTTGTAGATAAATGGTTCCACACCAATCTTTCAGAATTCCCTGGTCATAAGTTTGATCATCCTTCACCTACCTGACTGTTTTGTCATCTTATATTCAACCTTTTCATCTCTAACTTTTATCCTCAAGTGTTTGTCATAATGTCAGACAAAACCGGACACTAAAGGATAAGCCCGTCAAGATGAATGAACATATTAAATGCTGTAAATGTTACTTTATTTCAGCTCAGCTTTATTTATGTTGCACCTTTAAACTTTCCCAGTACCAGAAGGCAATAAATTGAGGTGAAGATATACACAGAAATCTTATTGTATTTATCATATTAACTTAAAGAAAGAGCAGGAAAGAATCTACTAAGAGAATGACTGTTTATTATTGTAGTAACAAAAGTAATAACCCAACCTGACAGACAACATTAAAATAGAAATAAACAAACAAACAAAGAAACAAAAGAAACCTGTAATCATCAGCAATTTGCTGTGGGACAAGAGGAAAATATCCTCATGATACCTCAGAGGATCTATGTTGATGTTCGTTTCGAACCCAGTGTAAACCTATTATGTACTGTAGTAATACTGTACTTATTCTGATGTCGTCAGTTTTGTCCTGTGGACCCCTATTACACATTCATTATTCATTAGTTCCTATGCATTTCTTGTCAGTAACCGTCCGCTGAACATCCGCTTGTCTATGTCAAGCACACGTCTGGTTCACCTGCTGCATGTCAGGTGGTAGTCTGGCTGGTCCAACGGATTTGATCTGACAAGTACAGGATGAGGATTACACGAGCTCCGAACAAAACATATGTCCAGAACACATCAGCCACTGCTCAGTGGACTCTGTTTTTGTGCATGCGTAACACTATCTGCCAGATTAAATGGACCTCGCCCGACAAGGAACACATTCACCGAATGAGAAACGGAGAAGAAATGTAGGCAAATGGATTGAAGAAAAGTTCTGTTCTCTGTCAGACATTTGTTAATGCTATCCAGCAAGCTGTGACTGCTCCTTTCATTCATTCATTCCTGAACCGCTTAATCCTAATTAGGGTCGCAGGGAGGCTGGCGCCCATCTCAGCCGACTCTGGGCGAGGGCGGGGTACACCCTGGACAGCTCGCCAGGCCATCACAGGGTGACTGCTCCTTTATGAAGTAAAAAAAAACATTTATATCTCTTTAAAAGTGTGTGTCCCCCTTTCTGAATGACTTGCATACTCCATGTTTATCTATTATTGATTGTTGTCTTGCCACACCATATGCCAGAATTTTTGTGTGGAATTAGCTAAACTTGTATGTACGCTTTGTAAAGAGGACATGCTTGTAACATAACCCTGCAGCAAAGTACAGTTCAAATAGTTCAAAAAGCCTTTGAAGATGCTCCAGGTTAGAAATCACCTGAGAGAGAGAGAGAGAGAGAGCGAGAGAGAGAGAGAGAGAGAGAGAGAGAGCGAGAGAGAGAGAGAGAAAGCACATGAAGGACATTTTACAGAAGCACTAAGTGGTAGGTGCAGTACACATCATAAAGATTGATGTGGAGATAAAGCTAGTCAGAAAGAGACACAGTTTAGGAGAGAGAGAGAGAGAGAGAGAGAGAGAGAGAGAGAGAGAGAGAGAGAGAGAGAGAGAGAGAGGAAAAACCCATCCTCTGTGCATTAATGGGTTTACAGGAATTGGCTTGCCCAGTAGGGTTCAGGAGCATAACCCAGGCGCCAGGTCCTCTGCTGTACATCTGGTTGGCTGTTCTGTGTGGCCATGGGCTAACACCCTATTTCTCAGGAGGAGTTGACCTCATACACACATCATCAGCAGGAAACATACTGCTGTGTCAAGTCCTTTTGGCATTTCACATATGGTAATCTATTATACTGGTCTACAACCAATATGTGTAACTCATTTAGTCAAATTTTCCTAATTTTGGGCGGCAGAGAATGAAACTGAGGGTTAAAGTTGATTGGCTCTAGTTTTTGAGGTATGGTACTGGGTCAGCATATACGACCCTGACTTAGGACTCATGAGGGGATAGGTGAGTTTTTAAGGTAAGTGATGTGAATATAAATCAGAAGTCACTAAATACATCTTTGACTGAAACTAGGAATAAACTTTAGGTAAATATGTTCAATGCCGGAACATTTACTTGAGGTGCAGTAGGTCATGGGTTCAAAGCCTGGGCATGGTGGAAGTTCGACATGCACTGAATTTTCCACATAATATTGCAGTGTTTTATTATTAACTATTTGTCAATACATTATATAAATATGATAATAATCATCAATGACTGGGTTTTATTCTTTTTTTTTATGCAAAGCAATCAATGATGCAATCTGAAGCTCGTATTGCATCATAAATGATTGCATGATATTGTCCCTAGAAGTCATGAATGATGCAATGTTAACTCCGTTAACTCAACTTTCGTCACTTTGTTAAGCAGATTGCTGGTTATCAACGCTGGAAACCATATACATGTAGTTTCATGTTTGCTATAATTATGTAGACTTTAAATGTAAAAAACTTAAATATCTTGGAAACAGTAGCCAATCAGCCATTTCTATTGTCATATTGGAATTCAGCATACCAAAATCCATCATAAATAGCACATTTAGCTCATTAAATGTTTTTATACCAGTGAGATTATAAAAAAATGTTTCAGTGGTGTGTATTATGTAGTATATTCATCTTAATAACATTATGAATGCTAATCTTTAATATTTTCATAAATTAAGAGTAGCCTGCTACAATATTCTATGCATTGCCAAAAGGGACATCTTGTAGCATGTGTCATTGAAAATTTTGAATGATAATTTGAAATAGTTTTTAGTATCAATTTTAGAAAAACAGACAAAATTTTTCAAATTGAAAATTTTTATTTCACTGTCATTAAATGTCACTCTCCTCAAAGTCTGACTCACTCCTGACTCATAGCAGTCTTTCACCCATATACTTTTACCTTAGTATACTTGTCGGAATGATTTTTTTTGGTTTTCATTGCCTAAAATAACATTGTTCACTACATTTACACCAAAAAATTATAGAGAAGTAATTTTTTTCTTCTTTTTATTATGAGCCTTTTTAGACAAAAGTGGTGGTGTCTTCACGGCACACTACTGTAGATTATTTTTAGAAAAATTGTAAATGATCCAAGGGCAAGACAAAGTTAATCATATAATGTCATGCACGTTAAAATCTGTTAAAGCTTATTTAAGTTATGTTAAGTCAGCCTGTCAGCACTACCAAAAAATGCCACACCAAATTTAATAGAAACTTTTAAATGTTGAAAATTTAAACCACTCACTTATTCTCTCACTCATTTGCTGAACGGCTCAATCCTTTTGGTTCGTAGGGAGGCTGGAGCTTATCTCAGAGAACACTAGGTGAAGCCGGGATACATCCTGAGCAGCTCACCAGACCATCACAGGGCCAACACACACATACAACCATTCACACTCACACTCATACCTAGGGGCAATTTGAAACAGTCAGTTAGCCTACTGTACATGTCTTTGCAGTGTGGGAGGAAACCGGAGTACTCACAGGAAATAGAGAAGCAGATTGCTGAAAAAATCTTTCTCTTCATAAAATAAGCACCCTATTTGGCTCACTGGTGCTTTAGAATCCACTCTTTCCAAAAAACACTTTAGCAACCCGAACAAATCGGCCGCCATTTTTCAAAATAGCCGCCACTCAAACTGGTTTTATACTAAGTTTGGGCTGGATTATGAAAGAATAATTCGATTTTAATGATCTTTACTTCGAAATATATGTTTTTGAATATGGGAAATCCAGTTCTATATTTTTACATTTTAAAGATGAGACCAATTTTATTGCAAAAATAATCAGTCAGAGTTAATGTCATGTAATGTTACTTTACATTGGCCATGCATATCGTGACATTCATGTTTGGCAATTCATGAAATTTCATGGTGCAATCAATGGTAATATATACTAACATGGCTGAGCATATCGGTGTCATTATTATTCCAATCATTCTTTTGGTTTTTGCTGCAAAAGAGACTCAGCACCAAGCGTAGCACTTTGCTTTGACATCATGCTCTTTTATAAAAATATCAACCACTTGAGGAGATTGGCTGCAGCGTTATCCAATATCTGTGATAAAATAGGTGCCGTCATGAGATGAAAGTTTTTTATCGCCAAAACTGGCATCCATATTGAATTTAAGATCACATTGAATTTGTCATATAAGAAAACATACATTTCAATGTCTGTGCCATTAGTATGCACCCATTCGTTCAAGTTCTGCACTGAAAAATGGCAGCCATCTTGGGTTCTTAGGTGGCTAACATGCTTTTCTTAAAAAAAATAGGTCCTGGACATAATTTGTGCCAAATTTGGTGCTTGTATGATAAAGCGAAAGATTCTTATGTATATTTACTTAATCTGCCCCACTAAAACGAACACCGGGAGAACACGCAATGTCCACACTGAACCTCCAGAGTCCAAGAATCAAGCCTAGGACCTTCTTGCTGTGACATGCTAACCACTACCCCACCATGCCACAAAGAATATTTTCAGTATTCTACATGATGCACCAGTTGAATGCCACTATAATAGTGAACTATTAAACAAATGTGCAATATTGACCATGTAACTTTCTATTTTATGTCTTTTCTCTTTCACTGAAGCATGTGTACAAACAGCGCTACAATAGATTTTTGTTGAGAGTTTCTGCAGTCCCTGTCTGCTCAAGTTCATGCTGACATTAAAACAAAAACAGTAATACTAAAATAAATAATAAAAATACTACAGTGAAATTAGTTCAGAGTTTCTTCTTTCAAGTTATTGTTCTGTAATTTAAAAAATTGCATTAAATACATTTTAAAATAAATAAATCACTCAGATTTCCAATAGAGGTCCATTCCTAATCTGTTTATTTGTGGATAACTTGTTAAATAGATTATATACGGTTTTCTCAATATTATATTTTCTTATTTTTCATTTACAAATCATGGGTGGTGTATCCCCTTACCCTTGCATGTACAATTACATAAAAATATTATATTATAAAACAGATTAAAGCTTATTAAAACATAAGGATTTCACACTGCCACTCCTGATATCATGAGTCAGGTTATTCCAGCCTCTTAGCAGATCACATTGGTGTAAATACCACTGAAGACTTACCAGACTGGTTTGGTGTCTGACAGGATGGAACTGATTCAGTGATTGGTAATTCAGACTATTTTTTAACGAGGTGCTTAGCTCAGAAAACTTGGGCAGAATACACCAAGGATATTAACTCTGGTTTACTGTAAAAGTTTTGTACTGGCATGTCAGTATTGAGTTTTGTATTTAGTGACTAAATATATAATGCTTATTTTATTTATAATTTATAAGATAAGATATTGGACTCAGATACACAATATACTCATTTCACTCATTTGTCAAACCGCTTAATCCTATTAGGGTCGTGGGCAGGCTGGAGCCTATCTCAATCAACAATGGGCGAAGGTGGGTACACCCTGAACAGCTTGCCAGACAATCGCAGGGCAACACACACATAACCATTCAAACTCACTTACACTTACAGACAATTTGGGCCAGCCAATTAGCCTAACATGCATGTTTTTGGACTGGGAGGAAACCGGAGTACCCAGAGAAAACCCACTTATAGCTGTGAGGCGGACGTACTAATCACTACTATAACTTACACTACGGTACAGCATATGGAAAAGTAAAATTATGATGATGATGATTTTAAAAAATTATTATTATGATTATGATTATGATGATGATGATGATGATGATTATTATTATTATCATCATCCATAAGTCACATCAAGCTGAAATTTGGCATATTGCATCTTTGTGATTATATGAAGCTGTATTTGTAAAGATATGTGGATTACTTGACAAAAAATCTTCCAGCATGCATTTAGCAGAGTTTTCATTGATGTACTGTCATGAGAGCTGTACAGTGTGTTGACCTATGGTCTCTTTTTAAAGTGGTCAGTGCGGTTGTAGACTTCATTGATACATTTGATAACATGAAACATTAAACATCATTTGATATGTTGTTTAGGGTTTTATGGTCTCATAGTAGTCAATATACTTTCTGCACAGTGTCTAGGTAGTTTACACCCAAAACAAGTAAGCTGGCATTAAACCCACTGCATGATGAAAAACTTGCTATATATATATTAAAAAAATAAGTTTGTATTTAAATAAGCAAATACTCAATCGCCATTAATTGGAAAATTAATTAATATGTTTTAGCTGGTCCCAATTATTTTAACCGTAACTGATGCAGTGAGTAGCTTCACCTTTCTTAACCAACCATGTCAGAAGGTGTACAATGTGGTTAAAGAAAAGATTTTACTGTGTTTCAGAAGAATCAAATTATCATTAAGTTAAACAAAACATTCAAGAGGATTGCTGTAATTACAGGAGTTACAGGTGGACCACAACCAGTACACATAGTACCACCCGGAATTGTGTTAATGCATTACTGAAATTCAGTTTGAACAAAGATTTTGAAGTGATGGAAAAATGTCATGTGGTCTGATGAGTCCAGATTTATGGTATGCCTGACCATATTTCAAGATAATAAGGAAAGTGCACTAAGTAATGTACTCATCATGCATAGTGACTGCTGTACAAGCCTCTGGAGGCAGTGTTATGATCTTGGGTTGCTTCAGTCGGCTAGGTCAAGGCTCAGCAACATTATATGGCGATGAAATAAAGTCAGATGATGACCTGAATGCATTGAAGGACGAGGTTATCACATCAATGTAGTTTTTATTCCTTGACGGCAGGGGCATAAACTTTAGGCTCAAATTGTTAAACAGTGGTTTAAGGAGCGCATAAAATTATTTTTACACTTGAACTGGCACCACAGAGTCCTGACCTTAACCCCAGTGAAGGTTTCTGGGATGTGATGGAGAAGCTTTACTGACTTTGAACTCCAGATATTGCCCAGTTTATGTTGCTTGCTGGTCACCTGACTCCTGCCTGTTTGGGGCTATGTTTTTGCCTCATGTGATGCATTTCACTTGCTTGTACTTGATAAAGTCTTGGCTGCATTTGCACTGTATTTAGTTTGGTATGCAACATTCATAGTATTGGATAAACAAACCCCAATTCAACACGTTAAAATAGGCTGGACAGGACAATAATTATTTATCACTAGACCTACTTGTAATTTTCTGTACTGTAGATGTTTAATGCAACAATGTGAACATATATTAGAGCTGTAATAAAGAAGTCATATACAGCACATGTGTATATCTACTGCTGTAATACTCAATAAAAATTTATATTCTTTAAAAATAATCTTCAGTAAAACCTCTATGCCCCCCAATGATGAAGTGCAGTATTGCGATAAATGGGCGTCAACCCTCGGCTCGCCTCCTTCATCTGTCTCTGACCGTCACTCCACACCAGGTCCACACCCCGAGGTGATTTATCGTGGAGGAAGTGGTGGTGATGGTTTGGGCTTGGGGGGATTGGAAGAGAGAGACAGCAAGACCCGATGGGCTTTTGATGAAATTGTCTGAGAGATCCAGGGTGATAAATCCTTGTCTGTGTATCGAGATCAGCGAGGCTGCTCTCCCATTCTTTCTTCATCAATAACTTCTCTGACACCACACACTACACTAAAGTCATAACTTTACACTATTGGGGGGTTGAAAGGGTAGCAGCGCAATTACCAGAATGCACACTACACACAGATAATGGTGGATGAAATATAAATTTGGAAATATATTCCAGGATAAAACAAAACAAAACATATTTTAATTGTCAAGTATGCATGGATGCATTTTTTTATACAATTATGCAATGCACTATTAGACATCAGTGCGACACTCTTTAAATCATCTGAACCTACATGTGGTCCATGAACCACTGGACTAAATCATTCTAAAATTAGGGTACTTAAAGATGTAGTCATTGATTTTATATATGAGTTGACGATAAAGGAAAGCGTGACACGATTCGCATTCCCTTGTTCCCTTTGAAAAAAAGGGTCACTGCAAATCAATATAAAATTATTCTGATCGATCACATTTGTATCCATCAGCCAGAATCATTTTCCCCGTCCACATGGCACAAGGGCTCACTGATAATTTTGCTGAGGATCTAAATCACAGGTGAGGCTTTTATACTTGCCAGATTTCAATCCAGTTGTACATCTACAGTATGGGAGACTTTGGTTTGATAGTAGACTCATTTAAACTCTCTGCCACCTTCATCAGAACACAGTCTGTGCCATGTAAGCAAGAAAAAGTAAGTATACCCTAACATTCATCACACCTTCAAGTCTGGTATATAAGAAACAGGTGTTCCAAACTAGGTGCTATTGATTGGAGCCTCCTGCAGGTGGAACCTGTCTGATTTAATCTTGTCACCTAGTGTCTGGTATTCTCTATTGAGGTTATAGTTCTCCAAGTCCTTCAGAAAAAAAAAATTGTGATTGCATACGAGTCTGTCACAGTATTTATAAAGGGAATTAATTCAATCACTCACTCATTTGCTGAGCCGCTTAATCCTGATAGTGTCACAGGAAGGCTGGAGCCTATCTCAGCCAACATTGGGCAAAGGCAGGGTACACCCTGAACAGCTCACCAGACCTTCACTTTTAGTTATAGTATTATATAGTCATGTTGCAAGAACATTCAACATTTACTTTATGGTTGGGTAGAAAATGAGTAATTATCAGTGGTGTTGGATTAATCATACTGGACATAAGAGGAAGTTAGGAGTGAGAGTAATGGGAAATTTTTAATCAATTTATATTAATCAAAGCAATTCAGCATTGTGGACGGCTCTGTCTTCAATCACTGTTGGCCTGTGGTGGCTCACCATCTATAATACATTTAACTTAGTGTTACATTCCATCTGCTCTATAGAAGTGTGTACATACTACAGTAATTTAAGTATTTGGTAATGAGTACGAGGGTTTAGCTGTGTGTGCCTGTGTGTATTTCTTCTGCTTGTTGGAAGTGGGTGTAAAGAGCAGAGTGACGGGTTGTACAGGGCTCCAGCGGAGCGGTTCAGCTGTCATTAACCCTACACAGCTGGGCTCTCACGGAGGCTTCAGTTCTGACTGTGCTGCGTCAAAGGATGACTACAGCGGATCTAATCTACACCATTGTGATCAGTGACAGGAGACAGAGAAAGGCGCTCAGAGCCCTATGCAGGCACCAGACTTTGCCGCTGAGAGGCGCAAAACGTGGGGCTAATTTCTCCAGTGCCCACACACACACACACACGCACACACACACACACACGCACACACACACACACACACACACACACACACACACACACAC
>JAOUQZ010000028.1:4101681-4112010 GCA_028564935.1 Neosilurus hyrtlii
GTGTGTGTGTGTGTGTGTGTGTGTGTGTGTGTGTGTGTGTGTGTGTGTGTGTGTTTGTGTGTGTGTGTGTGTGACAAAAAATAGAAAACATATTTACTTTAAACTCAATTATAATGGAAGTCTAGAGGCAGTTGCGGCTAGATCAAGCATATAAAAATACACCATGAAGCCTTAAATCAAATATTTAAAGAAATAATGCTCTAGATCTTTAACAGTGATACTTGAGGAGAATGAAGTGGAAGAATTTGTGGTTAATGTGCTAGCATTGTATTCAATTTATCTTAAAGTAAACACCAAAATGCTCCAGAAGTGCCTCCAACTAATCCAGTAGGGAAACCACAAAACACTTAGGAAAACTTATCGTTTATTGCATGAGTATTTCAAAACTGGGTGAAGCTCCATAAGAGCACTTTTGTAAGCCTTTATCTACCGCATATCATATTTACATTTATTTACTTGGCTTTTATCCAAAGTAATATACAATTAAGACTTAATGTAACCCAAGCACAGAACTGAGCGTCAAATCCATCATCTTCAAATGGAAAGAATATGGTACCACAACAAAACTGCCAACAGAGGGCTGCCCATCAAAACTCACAGACCGGGCAAAGAGGGCATTAATCAGAGAGGCAGCACAAAGACCAAAGGTAACCGTGATGAAGCTGCACAGACTGGTGTATCTGTGCATGGGACCACAATAAGCTGTACACAAGAGTGGCCAGAAAAAAAGCCATTATTCAGTGTTACAAGAAGGCACGCTTTAAGTTTGCCAAAAGGCATGTGGGCGACTCGCCAAATGTATGGAGGAAGGTGCTCTGGTCAGATGAGACTAAAATTTTACTTTTTCGGCTACCAAGGAAAATGCTATGTCTGGCGCAACCCCAACACATCCCATCACCCCAAGAACACCATCCCCACAGTGAAACATGGTGGAGGCAGAATCATGCAGTGAGGATGTTTTTTGGCAGCAGGGACTAGGAAACTGATCCGAGTCAACGGTAAAAGGCTAAATACAGGGATATTCTTGAGCAAAACCTGTTTCAGTCTGCCTATGATTTAAGACTGGGACTGAGGTTCACCTTCCAGCAGGACAATGACCCGAAGCATACTGCTAAAGCAACACTTGTGGTTTAAGGGGAAACATTTAAATGTGTTGGAATGGCCTAGTCAAAGCCCAGACCTCAATCCAATTGAGAATCTGTGGTTAGACTTGAAGATTGCTATTCACCAGCGGAAACCATCCACCAAGAAGAAGCCGGAGCAGTTTTGCCTTGAGAAATGGGCAAAAATCCCAGTGGCAAGATGTGGCAAGCTCATAGAGACTTATTCAAAGCAACTTGCAGCTGTAATTGCCACAAAGGAGGGGTGAATAGTTATGCACGCTAAAGTTTTCTGTTATTTTGTCCTATTTGTTGTTTGCTTTACAATAAAAAAAAAAATCACATCTTCAGAGTTATCGGCATGTTCTGCAAATGAAATGATGCAAACCTTCAAACAATCCATTTTAATTCCAGGTTGTGAGGCAACAAAACATGAAAAATGCCAAAGGGGTGAATACTATTGCAAGCACTGTAGGCTATTTGGCTGCTCAAAACTGACCCTAGATGTGAGTATAAGTGTGAATGGTTATGTGCGTGTTGACCCCTGCAATGGAAGCTGTTCAGGGCTCCATCTTCCCTGGAACCCTAGTGGGATGAAGCGGTTCAGCAATGAATGAAATAGACAAAAAAACCACTCTCATACCACTGTAATATGTTGTTAGACCGCTTTCAGCCTTGATTGCATAATTGCATAATCACCAAGAAATTGTTGCTTCAGTTGGTCAGGTCAAGTTTCAGCAACATTATGTAGCAATGAAATGAAGTCAATTGACAACCTGAATGTACTGAATGAGCAGGATATCACATCTATGTACTTTTTCTTCCCTGATGACACCGGTATAAAATCGGGGCTAAAATAATGAGAGTGGTTCAGGGAGCATAAGGAATCATTTTCACACATGAACTGGCACCACAGAGTCCTGACCTTAACCCTGTTTAAAGTCTTTGGGATGTGCTATAGAAGAGGTTATGGAGTGGTTTCATGTCATTAATTCAAGATGTTGGTAAAAAATGAACCCAACACTGGATGGAAATAAATGATGTAATGTTGCTTAAGTTAGTGGAAACAGTGGCATGGCTATTATGCACTGTAATCAAGGCTAAAGGCATTCAACAAAATATTTGAGTGTGTGATCTCTGTGAGAAATGGATAATCAGATTATTAACTCAGACTATAGCAATGCTAATTGGAATGCTAAGGATGAATAAATGAATGCTGTAAATGTGTCACACAGCATTGTAGAGGAACCCACAATGTTTCCATCAGCCTGATTAATGTGTTTAAAATGAAAGTGATGTAAATGTGATCTTTAAAAACAACTCTCAGATATAAATCAGATGAGGTGATTCTTCAGACGATTTGATAAAGCAATATTTCTCAAAATTGAAATGGAAAAACATTTTTCATGTTACAGTCTCATGACATTCGCAACTGTGTTGTCAAATAGTTTTTTTTTATAATATTAATTTGGGCACTGCCTAAAGCTGGAGCTCCCCATAAAGGCTTTATAACTTGTGTTTATTATGTTTTGCATAGACGGCTTTCAGTGTCCTTGACCACCGTCTTCATGCAACTGAGCATCCCATAACAGCCAATCAGCTCAGCAACTTGCAGACATGGGACAACCATCCAAAATGAAGTTGATGGATTAATTCTGTACTGCAGTGGGCAGTCCCAGAGGAAATTGTGTAAAATACAAGTTCTATATGTTGATGATTTAGATCTATAGAACAAAGGATGGACATGGGACAACCATCCAAAATGAAGGTGTTTGATTAGTTCGATACAGTGATTTACAGACACGGGACAACCATCCAAGCCATATTCCATGACTATGGTGCTCCTCAGAGCTCCACCATAAATGTTCTGCAAAAATGCAATTGTAAAGCTTGGCTAGTGTAATAAATGTGGCCTCATTTTAATTCCGTGAGCTTCATATTTGATTGCCTCATGAGTTGAATTCACAAACTTCCACTCAGATTAGAATCTTTACAAATGAATACAGTTTAATATCTAAATTAATCTAAGTAATCATATCCTGTTAAAGTTTTACCTAAAGTTCTATGTAATCTTACCAGTTAAAGTTTTCAACTTGTGTTCAAATGTTGCACAGCTGCCTCTGACTTTCATTATAACTGATGTTTGTTTAATCCTCATCGCTGCAGAGCACTTTCATTTTTTTTCAGTACAGTAGAGAAAAAGGCGCCAGAGCTCACTGATCTTTCAGACCACCGTGGTAACGCACTTTGAACATCCGCCAGTCAGGCTTCAGTGTTTACCTGACACACAGCTGCTTGCAGCATGGCGTCAAAGCCTCCCTCTGGAGTGTCCATGTTCCCAGAGATCCTCTGCTGCTGAATCACATGTTTGAACTCTGTCATGTTGTTGGTGATGGGTAGAACGTGGATGAAGCCGTGGGCCGGCCGGCAATTAACCTCATAATCACTAGAGTGAGAAAGACGAAAGAGACAGCATGATAAAATGAAAACAGAAGAGGAAACACGGAGGGAAAGGCAAAGGAAGGAATGAAGGAAAGAGGAGAACACTGTATGGAGGGGGAGGTCAGGGTGAAAAGACATAAACAAAGTGGACAGGCAGTATAAGGGAAAAAGATTACATGAGCCTCTCCACAGCAGATTCCCACATTACAACGGATGACATCATTCTGGAATGTTGCTGGTGCTCCCCGGGCCTACTTTAAGGGGGGTTGTGAGGTTAGTCCACTAAGCGGTGGCATTTTTCTGTAATGTTTGAAAAATCTGCTCTGCTATGCTTAAAAATACATCCACACAAACTCTTTGGAATGTTTAGAATCATAAGAACATGTAAGGCTTGATAAATGATCAGTAGACTGTAGCATTTATCAGAAATAACTAATAGAAACCTGGGCAGCACGGTGGCGTAGTAAGAACATCCACCTCACGGCAAGAAGGTCCTGGATACAAGCCCCGGGTAGGGGCGTTTCTGTGTGGAGTGTGCTTGATCCTGTGTGGGTTTCCTCCGGTGCTCCGGTTTCTTCCAACAACCCAAAGACTTGCACATGAGGCTAAGTGGCTAGTCCAAATTGTCCCTAGATGTGAGTGGTTGTGTGTGTTGTCTTGAGATAGTCTGGAGAGATAGGCTCCAGCCTCCCCGTAACCCTAATAAGGGTAAGCGGTTCAGCAAATAAGTGAGAGCAAGTGAGTGATATAAACCCACCATCCATTTTATCACTTACACCTTCTTAACCATACAACTACTAACCGTCCAGTTACACATCATTTCTCTGCTCTATTCGATCACATCCATCAGTAGAAATGGACCAGATATTTATCAAACAGATAGACCATTTACAGCATATCAGACACTGGATCAGGATAAATGGATCCAGTGCAGTAACAGCACTGGGGTATTTTTAAGGTAATGTTTTTAAGAACACTCCTTTTTTACTATTTTATTACACACCCGTACACCATGTTGTTCTATTGTGTAGGTGTACGGTTAGAGACTTCTCATTCTTTCCATGCACAGTTTGTGTTGATAACAGCCCTACCACCCATGAAGAGGAATGTGTCGTCCCACCACAGTGTTAGCTGTGTATGTATATTTTTGCTACAGTGGTCCTTTCACAAATCACTCGCATTAGGTAGAAACTATAGCACACATACTGTGTACACAGTATTTTACAGTAACCATAGTGGGGAAAGGTGTGGAGCGCCACATGCCTGGCGGTTACCATAAAACCTATTACATTTTTCTCATTCATTTTTGATTTTGAACGGTAGTCGTTAGCATGTCCGCCGAATAGCAAGAATGTCCCGGGCTTGGTGAGGTCATTTCTGTGTGGAGTTTGCATGTTCTCCCTGTGCTTGTGTGAGTTTTCACCGGGTCTTCCGGTTTCCTCCCAGAGGAAGGCATGCATATTACTGGCTGCTCCAAATTATGCATGTGAGTGTGAATGGTTGTGTGTGTGTCAGCACTGTAATGGACTGACAAACTGTTCAGGGTGAACGCTGCCTATACCCAGAATCAGCTGAGATAGGCTTCAGCCTTCCCAGGACTCTAGTATGATTAAGCTATTCAACAAATGAATGAATGAATTAATGAATAAATGTTATTTGCTCATACTTGTTTCATTTTTCTTTTAATCAGCTGTGCTTTTAAATTCTGCCTGGATCTGTTCATTAAAGTCTTCTTCTGTTCATCCGCAACTTGAATCCCCATGTTTCTCTGCTACACACCAGTATGCTAAGATCCAATAGTATTTTTTCCTTATTTTGTCACAGCCCTGTCAGCTGAAGACTTAACATACAATCTAACACATTGATTATCAGCCCTTTTGTGAGTCTTATTAGAACAGTGAGGAGAAGCAAAATGCTAACAGGAGAAAAACTTGACTTATATTTATCGCATTTGGCACACACCCTTATCCAGGGCATCTTACACTATTATTTCATTAATATAACTGAGCAGTTGAGAGACAAGGGCCTTGCTCAAGTACCCAACAGCAGCGGCTTGGTGGTGCTGGGGATTGAACTGCCAACCTTCTGATCAATAAACAAGAGCCTTAACCACTAAGTCAGAACTATACCATTGTCTGTCTTTCTGTGCCTGCATGCTATTTGGAAATAATAAACCTTGGTACCTGATCTCTAAGAGAACAGTGAAATGTAGGTCATGTTGATAGAATGAGAAATTTCCAGCTAACTGCACAAGGCATCATTTGTTTCAGGTGACTAATCAAGCCATTGAGAGCGAGAGAAAAAAAAGCATTGCTCATCCTGCACCTGCTTCCTAACTGCCTTTCTCTGTGAAGCAGGCCTTTTCCAAATCAATCTCTGCTTTGGATTTAATACAAGTCACAACTAAGAAGATATTATTATGTCTCAAAAATGTTATTTAATCTTTTTTTTAATGACTATATAGAATACATGACGATTTATATTATTTGTTGCTTGATTCTGCCTTTAAACCCTTAGAAAACCTTTAAACCACAACAAATGGTGGTTATACTGGGGAACGTTTGTAAGTAAAGATTAAGCATTAACTGCACAAGAATTATAAAATCAATTCTAGTATTAATCTGCATCCTTAAAAGCCATACTGAAGTGTCTCTTGCCTCAACTGACAGAACACATTTCAGAAACCCTGCTTACCTGCAAGGGTTACCAATTTTTGAAGGATGCACATCGATGTAGGGAGAAACTGGCTTGTCCACGAATGATCCAAACCCCACTTGGAAATCACTGGAATATTCTTTCATACGATGGGAAAGATTCACTCCAACAGTCTTAAGTCGGTCCAGGTTCTCCTGCATGGAGGCAGAGACGTCCACCAGGTAGTACAGGTCTACTGGATACAACTCCAACTGCTTTACTTCCACTATGAAGCTCGCCTCACTGCCTAGGATGGGAAATTATATCATTACCAGACACTTTTCAGAGCAGGTGATACTCTATGGTGGAATGATAAATAATCAGGAAAGGGAAACAGAATAATAAAAGGAGTTATGATTGTGTCGTCTTGCTACTCCTTACCAGGCCGCAGCTGGATGGAGATGTCTCGAGGAGTCACCTGTGAGCTGCTCAGTGTCATATTTACCTCCACTTTAATTCCAGGATTCTCAATAAACTCCTTCCCACAACCTTTAAGCAGTAGCTTAGCAGCTGAGTCACACCTCTGGCTAATGTGCGATCCTTCCAAAAAGCTCTGTTATGGCAAAATACACATACACAAATTGGAAATATGGAAGCAGGCAGTATTTAGACAATAACCAAGACAGCGTGGAGGATTTTTTGTTTGTTTTCACTGAAAGCACTGCACTGGTTTGCAGGGATTTGTGTTTACTCTAACGTATTACTTACATACTCAAACATTATCAAGTTTGCAGAAGACACAGTGGTGTTGGGACTGATCTCTACGACAAGACAGCCTACCTAGAGGAGGTTAAAAACCTGGAATTATGGTGCCAGGACAACAATCTCCTCCTGAACGCCAGAAAGACTAAGGGGCTGATAGTGGACTTCAGCACTAAGCAGGAGAGGAATTACCAGCCCCTGATCATGAACGGGACCCTAGTGGAGAGAGTGGGCAGTTTCCGATACCTAGGTGTTTACATCACGCAGGACCTGACATAGTCCTGTCATGTAAACACCCTGGTGAAGAAGGCCCGGCAGCGTCTCTTTCATCTCAGACGCCTGAAAGACTTTAAACTGCCCTCAAGGGTGCTAAGGACTTTTTACACCTGCACCATTGAGAGCATTCTGATGGGAAATATCACAGCCTGGTTTGGAATCAGCACCAAACAGGACAGGCAAGCTCTCCAGAGGGTGGTGCGATCAGCAGAGCGTACCATCCGTTTCCAGCTACCTGATCTGGTCACTATATACAGCAAGCCGTGCTGAACCAAGGCCAGGAAGATAGTGAAGGACCTCAGCCATCCCAATAATGGACTCTTCTCTCTGTTGTGGTCAGGGAAACGTTTCCGTTCCTTGAAAGGAAACACTGAGCGAATGAGGAGGAGCTTCTTCCCGCAGGCCGTTCGGGCCCTGAACCAGAACACTGGTACCTGGACTTTGTAGACTCTACCTCACACATAAACATTACATTTGACCTCAGCTGGTTGTTGCACACAGACACTTGACACTTTACATACAGTATTACTTGAAAAATCGCCACTGGGTTTATATTTCATTATATTGCATTTATATTTCATTTCATTTCATTTTATATATTTTTGTATCCTATAGTTTATTTGAAATGTATTTTATTTTATATATTTTATTTTCTATTTTGCATTTTTATATTTATATTGGCCTTTAACTATAAAGTCCTTTAAATGGTTATAGTTAAAGTCATTGTTCTTTTTCTTCTTGATATTGATAGCTTATTCTTCAAATTTTTGGACAGTCGTAACAAGCATTTCACTACATATTGTACTGTGTATGATTTTGTACGTGACAAATAAATTTGGATTTGGAATTTGGACAATAAAAAAACATATTTTGCAAGTAAAAACAGACCTCGAAATGGAAGAACAATCAATCATCCAGAGTCAACAAGTATAACATTAATTATTGGGAGTAGTGCTAAGATAAAGGGCTAAGCTAAAGGGCAGCGCACACAGGAAGCTGTGAGCTACAGGCGAATATCTAAAGTCGAAATGGCACAGGTGAAATTTTCCCCAGTGATACGAAATGGGAGGGGACGGAGTTAAAGTGAACGGCACTTGACAGATTCCACCAAACACTGAATTCCCCAAAACATTTTCCATAAGGAAACAATGAACAGAAGTTTAATGATTTTTTTGCCTACAACAACATGGAAAGCAGCTCATTAGTGCCGTTTCCTGTGTTCTGTGACTGCACACACAGTTTTACAAGGATAATAAATGAAAACGCGATGCTTGGGTCCCCCTTTCAAAAACAGCTGAATTTCCCATAAGTACATATTTATTTAAAACTATACAAAAGTTATGTGCATGATTAGCTGTATATGCACTTCTGTCTTTTCTTTTAAAAACATTGTAAAATAAATAAAATGAGGGTTAGGCTAAGAGAAGCGCATGTTTTTGCTAATGTCTTTTCCACCTGAATGTCTGTTCTATACCTGCCACATGACAATAATAAGCTATTTATTTGTTTATTTGTTTAAATTTAGATTGAGCCATTTTACGTATTTTTGTAGTGAATTAGCGAGATTATTGCTCACGGTTTCATTAAACATTTGGAAGTGGGAAACATGCAAGAGGGTTAGCTAAGCTACTGGAGTTGGCAACGAATGCTTCACTGTGCGCACATTAAAGCGATTCGCTTGACGCTCAGCAGGGAATCAATTCACTTGTCGCTTCCTGCGAGTCCCCTAAGTGTGAAGTAAATTTAAAGCCTGCACTGAACATGAGAGAAGGACCAGTCCCCTTTGCTTTTGAGCTGGGAATTTTAAACTTGAACAGAAAGCAGATTTCTGGGGGTGGAATGGTAGTGGAAAAGATCAGAGCTATACAGTAGGTGGATGCCTGTTCAGTGAGGTGGAGTTGTTGTTTTTTTTATTCTACTCTCTATTTTATTTGAAGCCAGTGAAGAGATGCCAGAACTGGAGAGATATGATCTCTATTCTTTGTTCCTGTCAAGACTTGCCGCAGCATTCTTGAGAAGTTGTAGTCCAGGCAACATATGACACATGAAGCCACCGTGTCCTTTCAAAATGCTGCTAAATCAACATAATAGAAAACAAACCCAATTGTAACAGAGTGTGAGTGTGTGTGTGTGTGTGTGTGTGTGTGTGTGTGTGTGTGTGTGTGTGTGTGTGTGTGTGTGTGTTGGCCCTGTGATGTTGGACCTAGTGAGCTGTTCGAGGTGTACCCCTCTTTGCCAGTGTCAGCTGAGATAGGATCCAGCCTCTCCATGACCTTAATAGGTTTAAGTGGTTTTGGCAATTGAGTGAGTGAAAGACAACACAAGGAATCTTAAGCACTTATTTATAAGTACTCCATGAAGAAGTAGGTCTTTAGTCATCATTTGAAGATATCCAGTGACTCAACTGTTCAGACATCTAGGGGAAGTTCCTTTTACCACCTAGGTGCCAGAATAGAAGAAAAAACCTTGATGCATGCCTTCCTTGTACCCTGAGAGATGGTGGGGCCAGGCGAGTTGTGCTAGAGATTCTGTGGGAACATGATGCAGGTTTGTATACAACCTTAAAAACTAGAAAGTTGCTATATGAATTTATTATATTAATAATCATGTTTTGTTTTTTGTTTTTTTTTGCACAAATAACCAGTGAAAGAACACGATACTCACATGATAAGTATCATATGAACACATGATGAGTATATATGTATATATAGTAACCCCTGCCCCCGCGACCTGACCTGACCCCGGAACAAGCGGAAGAAGATGAAGATGAAGATGAAGATAGTAACCCCTGCCGTACACTGTTGGACACCCCTCTCTTAGGCATTACCTCTTCACACTTATTGGTGTGAATGCTGAAAGGTTCCCATAAGGTTTCATCGACATAATTTTTACACCATTTTACAGGAAAACTTGTGCTCATCGCAGACATGTGTCTAGTTAAACAAACAGACAAACCAAACTGGCTGTAGACGCCTCCAAGCGAGAGGAGCACCGACCAACTGCCCCATCTACTTCCATTATAAATCTGACCTGAACAGTTGGAGGAAAGGATAGAGTACCACTTTTTCAAACTGCTCCCATGACCACAGTTTTAGTCACACACACATAAAATCTA
>JAOUQZ010000028.1:4138473-4159539 GCA_028564935.1 Neosilurus hyrtlii
GTGAGAGAGAGAGAGAGTGAGAGAGAGAGAGAGAGAGAGAGAGAGAAAGAGAGAGCTCAGCAATTCCACCTCATATATGAAATGATAGGATGTAAAATATAGCATAACATAACGGAATACACCTAACAGAAGGCAATTTAGTATAACATAGCACATGTATTATACGGATACCACACCACTCTATAAAGTTAATAAATTTTACATAACATATAACAGAAAACATTGCATTACAGTGTAGTATAACATAACACAACTTACACTAAACAGGGTGATAAAAAAAAAAACCTCCCACATTTCAAAGGTAAATTAAAAAAATAATTAAAGATTATCAAATTAGCCCCTGACATGGGCGCCAGCCTCCCCACAACCCTAATTTGGATTAAAACCCCTTGCTCACTGTGAAATCTTCACACCAACTGCGTGTTTGGACTGGGTTGCATTCGCTGCCATCACATTTCCTTCACCACCATCGCACAAGCTGCTTGAGGGAAAAAAAGAGGCCAGAAAAGAGGCAGAGTAAGGAGACGAATGGGCGCGAAAATTTGCCAACATGTTGGGAAGATACACGGAAGACAGGACACAGGAAACTTCAATTCAACACAATTTTTATGCATCATGTTTTAAAGATGACCCACCCAATGGTGGCCGTCATTGTCTATACATGACTGGAGGTGATTTCTTTTTTCCATTAGTTTTTGTTTTGAAATGTGGTAGGGTTTTTTGGGTCAACTTGCCAAACATAGCAGAAGAACACAACATGTTAAATCATGACATGCCATTATGACATAACACAAAACACAACATGATGTTCCATCCTGTGACTGACTTAACAAGGTGTAGCATAACATGTTGCAACAGAGGATTACATAGCATGACATGACACAACAGATGACAATATTGGAGGACATACCATTTATAAAATATCATATTTACCACATTATATAGCATGCCATGACTAAGTGTGGTGTGAATAATATCGAAGCTCCATAGAGGTGCACGCAAACCCAGGACCTTCTTGCTGCAAGGCAGACATCTTAACCACTACACCACCATGCAGCCATGTGATAACATGACATGACATTACATTACATCCAGTTATATTGGCTATTTATTACATTACATTTCATTACATCCAGTTATATTGGCTTTTGTAGCATTTTGCCATGACATGACAACACAGTATAATATAACATAACAAGTATTAGGCTTTAACCCACTGATGCCAAATAAATAAATAAATAAATAATGAAGGAAAACTGACAGGTCAGACAGTAACGTCTCCTCAACTGTTGAGAAATGATGTCAAATAACTGAAATCAGTCGCTAGAAATCCTGTTACAACATTTTACCTGAAATGCCATTTACCTGCCATAGTATTTTACATTTGATTACAAAATATGTCAAAAATAGCACAAGCTTCAGAGCTCTATTAAAACTAATAGTCTTTGCACTTTTCCCTGTTCAGTATCTCCAAACACCACTACAACATTTTACTGAGGTACATTTATATAGGGCAACTTCCTGGAAAACCTGGACCCATTAAGATCTACTAAGTGACAGGTTTATTTCTGTGCAGCCACATGTGGTTCAGTCCCAGAGTCCATATCTGATGTGGATATTTTAAGTTGAATGCCTGGATGAGTGAGCTGGGGGTTAAGGATATGTCCAGTCTGTGTGCTGATTGATTTACAGGCTGCTCGTTTCCCTGCAGAGGCCCCAGCAGAGGTTTTCAGCCCATCAGTTCCCTCCTACTGCCGCAGCCTGCTTCTTTCCCCCACTCCTAGGTTACTCAGAGTGACTTTCTGTAAGAGATCAAGCACACCGCCAAGGTAATAAGAAACCTCTGCCTTTCCACCTCTGGCTCTCCTCCCTCTTCCATTCCTTACCTTAGGGGAGTTTGTTTATCGTACAGATGTGCAAAGCAAAATGGCTGATCAAATGGGGAGATGAGAGCATCCAGAAGCCCTGTGTCTGTATAAAAACGTATTGGCATTTTAATTCTTGTTTAACAGAAAAAATATTTATTTATTTATTTATTTATTCATTTATAAATACATTTTTTAAATGAATCAACAAATAAATTAATTTATATACTATTAGCATCATTCTAATATTGATTACTTAACAAAACCATGACCTAATGGTTAAGAGAAGCGGGTTTGGGACTGAAAGGTCACTGGTTGGGCAGCTCAATGTCACAATAGGTCCTGGGTTCAATCCTCGGTTTCGGGCACTTATCTGCGAAAGGTTCAGTGGATGTTGCCGAATAGTACCTGGGACAAAACGTAGAGGATACTATTCAATTCAGTGACTTTCACTGAGTCTGAGGTGAATTGTTTTAATATGTACTACACATGAGTGTAACAAAAAAAAACAAAAAACAAAGAGAGAGAGATTTTTATGGTATTTTTAAAAAACATTTTTAAATCATGACAGATGAATGGGCTCCTTGCAGTCAGGTGCATTAGAGATAATGTATAATGTGTCTCATTAACTCTCTTTAAGAGTTCAAGTATATACTATGAACAAAAGCAACCTAAAACAATCATTTGTATAGAATGATTTGATACGTATTTTCACCATTACAGGGGCAGGTCGGGTAGGCTGTGTGCACCGAGCCACAATAGCTAACAGTTATAGCCTACTTATTTAGATTTAAATATATACTACACAGAAATATAACTAAACCACACCTGGTGAAGGTGTTTCAGTATATACTACACGTAAACACAGGAAAAACTGATTAAAACAAGGTTTTATGGATTATTTTTCTATTTGAAAGTAGGATAAGGATAACGCTGCCAGCTCCAAGTGACAGTGACAAACCATGGGTGTCCATTGTTTTGATTTAAGCATTATCCACTCAAATTATTTTTATTATCATTCAGATTGTGAATCAATCACATTGTGTCATTCACATGAAGTATATACTAGTGACCTACATCAGCACATTTCAAGGTGTCTCCTCTTAAAGTTAAAAAATGCAACTTTTAATGTTACACAGAAACCACAAAGCATTATTTCATGATTTTTTCCCCCTTTGGCAAGAGAAGGTGTATGAAGGTTAGTGTGAGGGGTTTGGGATAGCATTTTCTTAAGAGTTTTTTAATTTTATTTATTTTTTTAATGAAATAATACAAAATACATGACATGCATTATAGAATAAATTCGAAACACTATTGTATGTTAGATCAGGTTGGCATTTTTTATAGGTACATAAGCACAGTCTGGAACTTTCTGCATGAGAAAGGAGCATTGTTAGTGCAATTTAACAATATATCTTTTTATTTATTTATTTTAAATCTAATGCAAAGTATTCAAAGCTGTAGTATAGACAAAGCCCATTCCTATCTCACCCTGTCTGGGACTGAGGTCATGGACTGCTCTTGACAGCGCTGATATAATGCTGATGTACTGATATCTAATATGTGGCATGACATCGTATGTCCTTTTCTGAATCAATATGGCAACTAAAAGTATTAGTACTCCATTTCATTCACTCACAGTTACCATGTAATCTCTAATATGGTGTGTGCACAAATGTTTATATCCAGATTCCACCATAATAATCTACTGCTCTAAAAGGGCCTGCTCTTCATATAGTAATTAACCTCAACACTAGAAGGTTACTGATATACAGTATATCTAACTCCAGCAGTATATTGATATCTCCAGTTGGCAATCAATATTAAAACAGCCCTTCTGTGCACTTAGGGTATCTCAGGGAATATGGCACTAACTAGAAGTTCTTCTGTCTGTTATTTGCCCACTTTATCACCCACAAAAGAAGCCACTAATAAGCCTCTTCTTTCGACCTCTTATATCACAGTAACATCCAACAATGTGACATTATCTCCCTACTGGGATAAAGTCAAAGACCAGCCTGAAACGACACATTTAGTAATCTTCAGTGTGACTTGGAGAATGGCTTATAAGAAGGTCAGTCTGAATTCCCAGAAAATTAAAATGTGTCTTAAAGTAGGACATGCTCATTTGTTTCTGGAACATTTTGTCCAATCAGTGATGTCTTGGTGTCATTACTGACTCCTGCTCGTATATATTTGTTTATTGTTTTTTTTATTTATTTAAGTTTATTATTTTTACACTGGGGGCAGTGGAGGCCTGGTGGTAGGGTGCTGGATTACTGATCCCAAGGTCGGGGGTTCAAGCCCCCTAATCAAAGGGATGTCACTACTTGTCCCCCCAGTGCAGCTAACTGGGTTATCAAATGCCGGCTATGTTTCTCACTGTCTGTGGTGAGAGGCATGTAAAAAAACCATTGGTGATTTTCGTCAAGAGTAGCTGCATAGCCGTCAGCGTGTTTCTGCCCTGCGATGGCCTGGCAAGCTGTCCGGGGTGTACTCTGCCCTCGCCCAGAGTCGGCAGAGGTGGGTGCCAGCCTCCCCGCAACCCTAATTAGGATCAAGCGGTTAAGAAAATGAATGAATGAGTGAATTTTTACACTGGAGCTAGCAAACCATTTGTTGCTGTTGTTATGGACATTCAACTCAAAAAGTTCTACCCCTCCATTATTAGCAAACAGTATCACAAGAAATAGCTAGAATTCCATGAACCAGAAACAAAACAATGATGCCCTAACTGAAAAAAAAATCTAAATCCAACTGCTCCATGACATGTGGACAGAATCAAACAAAATTTGGCAACCTAATACTACGTGACAATGTCAACAATTCTGTGGGGTCAGATTTATCACTTTTTGACCCGGATATAAAATTATGATGTCACAGTCAAGTCCTACTCCTCTGATATTACTGGCCAGAATGCACAAAATTTTGCAGGCTACTATAATCTCTTCAATTGTTCTCTAACAGCAAATATAATTACTGGCATTACCAACTAGCTCAATTAAGCTTATTTTATAACAGCACATTATGCAGTGTTTTGTTCCTAAAATACCCCAGCAATCCCACTTTTTATAAATTAAAAATGCTGTAAGTTACTCCTTGTTATCACTTATTTACTGCACCAGTAACATTTTCCATGGTAATTTTACTAAGATAAAATGAAAAAACTGTAGCTTGCTGTGATATGGGGACACCATGATACACGAATTTCTCCATCCTGAAAACATTCCAATGTCAGAAAACCTAGTTACAGCTTTATTACTGAGTGTTACATAGCATCAACACAGGAGATTTGTTCCAATGAGGATCTCTTCAAAGTATCAACAATTACATCATTTCATACATTTATGCGTGGAGTATTCATTTGTAACAACAAGAACAACACTTTAATAACACAGTAATACAATGATTTACAGCTTGCAGAGGAATCTATTACAGCTATTGTTATAGAAAATCATTCAACACTTTCTGAGTAAATAGATTTTATAGAATTTAACAGCGCATGGTTTGTATATAGTGAGTGGATTTCAGATTTTAGATATCAACACTACCTAACTTATTAGAATAGATTTAAAAAAAACAAAAAGCAACCTTTATATAACCTTTAGCAATGGGCTAACATGTCCCATTTAAAGAAATCACACTTGTAAGCAAATAAAGAAGAAAAATATGATTTGTGTTATAGTTATGACTTGTATGCGATGTCATTGTATTGAGCTGTGCACCAGATTCACTTAATATCCCATGACATGAAAGCTTTCCAGATTTATCCTTGTGATATTTTGGTTATTATTACAGTATAGTACCAAAATATATTTTGGTATTATACTGTAATATCTTTTTTTATGGAAGGCATCATGTTTTCCCTAAAACAATAACAGCAGCTGTTACAGGTTCCTTTTTTATTAAGAGTACTGCAACATTAGCCAACATTAGCAATTTTTTTTATTCATAAATGAACACAGCTTGCTTTTTGTAAATTTATATTTATGTATATAATGTTGCAAAATATCTTTATTATTATTATTATTATTATTATTATTATTATTATTATTATTATTATTATTATTAATATTATTATTATTATTATTATTAATATTATTATTAATAAATATACTTTCTTTCCAGTAAATGCAATCAACACAAATACAGATCAATGCTGTTAATTAAAGTGGATGTACTGTATATCATGTAATGTCTTTATGTCTTTATGCACATATTATTATATTGTGTTCTATTATTATTATTGTTGTTGTTATAGTAATAACAAATATTGTTGTTGGTCTTCATCTTCTTCTTCTTCTTCTTCTTCTTATTATTATTATTATTATTAATAATAATAATAATAATATGTTGTTATTATTATTAATATTATTGTTGTTGTTGTTGCTGTTGTTATTTTACGGAACAGTTCACTTTAGATATAAAAATAAAAAGATGAGTTGTAGATGAGACTTCAAAGCAGCCGTAAAGTATAAGGAGTACTTTTATAGCTTAAACAAACTAAAG
The DNA here is from genome assembly GCA_028564935.1 of Neosilurus hyrtlii. Taxonomy (NCBI): domain Eukaryota; kingdom Metazoa; phylum Chordata; class Actinopteri; order Siluriformes; family Plotosidae; genus Neosilurus; species Neosilurus hyrtlii. Next base: position 4,144,848 of record JAOUQZ010000028.1, read on the forward strand.
TAAGAAACTGCAGTCACAGTCAGAGTGTGTAATATTGCTTTTCACACTGTGCATTGTTCAGCTATTCAATTGTATGGTTTCGTTGATGAATGAGGCTTCGTGCACATTGCAGATTATTTATTTATTTATTATTATTTTTTGGTAGATGTAATTCCATAGACCTGTTCTCTCACTGCATTGATCCGACTATATACTCAGTCTGGTTTTAACTGTTCTGTCATGGCCATGTACTGATCCTGCAGATGGAGATTGCTAGTTATCATGTCAGTGGAACTCAAGCCCACGCGTGGCACTCACAGACAGCAATTTGCTTACTTTAAGTGTAGTGGACAGGAACATGGGCCAGGTCCCTTGTGGTCCATTAAACAAAGCTCTGGAACTGGCGCCCACAACATCTGCTTGCGCTGGATTGACGCCCAGTCTGAGGAATTGCTTTCTAGCTGGACAATTGACAAGTACGTCTCTTAGGCAGTAACAGCTGAACAGTATTAAAGGATCTGTTCAACCAAACTGAAATGTACTCACAGACAGCATGGCTAAAATCCCATCCCAAATCTTGAATGTTATGACACAAATAAAGTTGCACAACTATAAACTGTGACATTTAGTCCAGCGCACAAGGGGGACTTGAGTTGCCTGAAACTGGTGATTATGTTGCAGACGTATCCTGTGGAGACGAGCAACTGGATATTTTGTCCCGGGCAATAAACGGCAAACGTTTGGACGTGTCCAATTTCAAGCAACTTAAAATCCTGCTGGTGAGTTGCTCGCAAATATTCAGTCCTTTAACCAGGTCAGCGTGAACCAATCAGTGTCCAGATACAAGTCATGTAAGTATCTAGATTAAATGTTGGATCTGCTTCAAAAACAAGTTGTTAATATTAGATTTATATATAACACTAGTGGATGAGTTGCAAAAACGTCTTCGTTTATATGATATTTATTCAATAAATTTTTCTAACAAAATTAATGACAGAAAAGGCCTTTTAGGAACAGAATTGTTGGAATGACAGTCATCACATTTAATCAGTCATTTCCTTCCCCCAAGATCAGTCATGCAGAATTTAAGAAGGCTAATTTCTATTAATACATGGTTTATAGTTTTTGCATATAAAATTTGTCTCACTGTTATGACATTTCGTCACCATTTCTGTCATGTGACTGTCTCGTAACCTCACAGCACTGAAAGTGTGCACCTAAAGTTTATTGTGTGTGGAAACCCATGAATATTCAGTCCACACCAAAATAATCTCCATTTTCACACAAGTGAGTCTCCAATTTTGGGATTTAAGGATTTAATAATAATTAAATGAATAGAGGGTGACACGGTTGCATAGTGGTTAGTATGTCCACCACACTAAGAAGGTCCTAGGCTCGAGTCCAGGGTTTGGCAGGGGCGTTTTTGTGTGTAGTTTGTATCTTTTCCCTACACTTGCAGGGTTTCCTAAGGGTATTCTGGTTTCCTCCGACAGTTCAAAGATATGCACATTAGGCTTACTGACTGTTCTAAATTGCCCCTAGGTGTGAGTGTATGAGTGTGAATGGTTGTGTGGCTGTTGTCCCTGCCCTGCCTTCACCTGGAGTCAGTTGAGATCGGCAAACCTCGCTGGATTAAGCAGTTGAGCAAATGAATGTATTAATGAATATTTCCTTTATTTGTGTAAAATTTTTGTGTGTACCACGCCTTTTCCCAGAGGTGACCATAGCACAGCATTAGGGAGTTAGATGCAGAGCTAAACACACAGTTACAAGTTTATTACAGAATTGCTGGGTTTGTTTTTGATTTTTATGTTGGATCGTGCTCCTGCTGCAACAATCCCACATTATGGTGGGTTTGGCTGTATATAAATAACAGTCTCCAGAATAACAAGTTTAAAACCATTTGAAACTCTCTCTTCAATACTTTCAGTTGTTGTTAGAATAGCTTCTGTGTTCCTGCTGTCAATTCTGAACATCTCTGGAGCTCCACATGAACAAAATGAACATCGTTTTTCCAATAGATTTCCCCCGGTTGGTGTTTTAATGACGGTGGTGGTCAAGTCAGCAGTCTAACACATCACTTCGAAATCTCCCACTGGTGTTCGGTTGGGTCGAGATGTGGTGAGTGTAAAGGCTGTAGCACATCATTTACATCATTTTGACACATTGCATATTAAACCATCCAGTAAGTCTTTAAAGCCCTGTGGATGAGGGAGGAGTCCATGGACAATCTACAGGGTTTTTTATTTGCTTTTGGTATTATATTACTCAGGATTACTCTGATGAAATATAACCAGATATCACTTTAAACCTTTTGTGGTCTTGTAAAACTACATAGTGTGTAATTGAAAAGTAATGACATATGCATGCTCCAAAATTCTAAGCTAAACAGCAATTAGATATAAACACTAGTTACATTTTGTTAGGGTATGAGATGCCAGTGTGGATCTAAAGTCTTTGGTGCATTCGGTCATGACATTGACCTAGAGGGGAAATAGAGACTTAGAGGAACTTAGAGAGAAAGTGTGTGTAGGTTAAGAAAAGGAAAAATAATCTGTGTTAAATGTATTTGTAAATACTGCTGTGATTTTAATTGAAGGTAACATGGCAGAGAGCCATGACCTGAGAGTGGAGAAACAGAACAACAGGAGAGAGATGCCAGCACAGAGAGTGAGAGAGAGAGAGAGAGAGAGGGTCAAGTCAAGTCAGTTTTATTTGTATAGCGCATTTTACAATTGACATTGTCACAAAGCAGCTTTACATAGTAAAATTAAATTGAGAGAGAGAGAGAGAGAGAGAGAGAAATGCCAGCACAGAGAGAGAGGGGGTGCCTGCAGAGAAAGAGAGAGAGAGAGAGAGAAAGAGAGAGAGAGAGAGAGAGCGAGAGAGAGAGAGAAAGAGAGAGAAAGAGAGAAATGCCAGCACAGAGAGAGAGGGGGGGGTGCCTTCAGAGAGAGGGGGGGGGACATGGAAGAACCCGGTTTTAATTATTTTTAGAACACTTATATCTTTAACAACAGAAAATGCATCCTCTGAGACACTAGCGTGAACAATATGAATAAATTCTGTCACCCTGCCCTCCCACTCCACCTGTTCTCTTTCACTGCGCAACACTGACTCTATAAATAGCACTTTCTCTTCGCCTTCTTACTATTTCCAGATATCTGCTCCGCACTGGCTCTCCGAACTGACAATCATATCAGCCTTTTATTTTATTTTTATTTTTAGCCCCGGGTTCAGAGAACAGGGCAAAAAGAAAATGAGAGAGTGCACAGAAGGTAGAAAACCCATTAAGCCAAAAGGTATTTGATGAATCAGCAGGAGTGTATCGTCTTGTCTACAAGGATCAATAGTAAGAATTCAGCCCAATGGAATTCCCATGAAAAAAGAGAAGGGTATGACGACACTGTGCATGCATCCAAAATTGAGTACTAACCCATGACATACTTAGTGACAACTATTCTCCTGGTTTATTTAGGTACTGAGGTAAGGTGAGATATCTTATATCACAACTTGTCAGTGGCTTGTCCAGGTTTTTTGGCATGAAGTGTCAAAGTGTGAAGGGATACAAAATAACTAGCCTATGTATAGATTACAGAATGTAAGACTGAATGTATTGAAGCAGGGCAGTACGGTGGTGTAGTGGTTAGCCAACCGCTTCATAGCAAGAAAGTCCTGGGTTCGAGTCCGGGACTCAGCGAGGGCAATTCTATGTGGAGTTTGCCTGTTTTCCTCGTGCTTGTGTCTGTTTCCTCTGGGTACTCCGGTCTCCTCCCACAGTCCAGAGACTTGCACATTAGGCTAATTGGATGTTTCAAATTGCCTCTAGTTGTAAATGTGAGTGTAAATGGCTGTGTGTGAGTGTTGGCCCTGCGATGGACTGCTGCATTGTTCAGGGTGTACCCTACCTTCGCCCAGTGTTAGCTGAGATAGGCTTTAGCCTCCCCGTGACCCTGGTATGATTAACTGGTTCAGCAAATTAATTATTATTATACTTTTTATTCTTATAAAGGGAAGCTATGGATATGTGAGAGGAATGAGTCTCAATCAGCAAATATTTGAAGACGAGTGTGGTTTCAAAGATTCTGAAGCTGGCCTCCCACCACTGATTAGTGGGTGTCAACAAAAAAAAATTTTTATTTACTTTACACATTTTTTTCATGATGTTTCAAACTTTTGCACTGCGTGGTACAGGGTGTACCACGCTTACACCTACAGTCGGTTGAGATGGGCGCCAGCCTCCCGACATCCCTAATTAGGATTAAGCAGCTAAGAAAATGAATGAATGAATGAATGAATGAATCAAACTGTAAAAAATGTATTGACTGCACGTATGGGCCTTGCATGGTTCTGGATGGTTTTAACCAGTGGATGCCAATAGATGTTTTTTGTCTCTTTGTAAGCTGAGATGTTTGACTTCGCAAGAAAACTTCAAGAATATTTGCTTGCAACACAGGGTTCAGTCCAGTCTTGAGATGTTTTTTGTATTGACCTTGACTTGTCTGTGTTTTTACATGAACCTATCTCGATCCTGGGAATTTTTCTAGCTAAAGTTTATTTTGGTTGTTCATCCATCACTCCTGACATCACATGGAAGACAAAGACTTGGTGTGGTGTGTCAGGCTGTGGTTAATCAGTCCGATGGAGGCTTGGAAGGGTCTAAAGCAGATCAGGAACAGGTTGGCTGCTGGAGTGGAGGGCAGAAAATTTGTGTAGCTTACATATTATATTATATATTATATTATATATATATATATATATATATTAATATATATTTTTTGTGCTTCTGCAGTCCTATTCTGCTCATACGATATTAGAACCTTTGCTGATGCAGCTACACTAATTGTCTTAAGTGCAAACTATCCATCCATCCATCCATTTGCGAAACCGCTTAATCATACTAGGGTCACGGGGAGGCTGGAGCCCATCCTAGCAAAGTTGGCATACATTTTGAACAGCTCACCAGACCACTGCAGGGCCAACACACACAACCATTCACACTCACACTCAAATCTAGGGGCAATTTAGAGCAGCCAATTAGCCTAATGTGCATGTCTTTGGACTGTGGGTGGAAACCAGAGTGCCTGGAGGAAACCCATACAAGTACAAGTATGGGGAGAACATGCAAACTACACACAGAAACACCCTTGCCGAGCGAGGACATAATAATGGTTGTTTACTTTACGAGAGCTCTAGTACTGCACATCATTATATTCTATCATTTGGATGTGAACATATTCTCTACTACCTTTTCTTCTACTGTCACTATATTTGTTGGAGTGGCTTGATTAATGCTTGCCAAAAGCAATCTAGACATGAGGTTGGTTAAATAGATTTAAGCAGCATTCAACAGCAAACTAGGCATCAGATTCATGTGTGGGCTGTGTCCTCATCTAAAGTGTCCCAACACAATTAGCCTACTTCACCACTTTACGGACTGTATTTTCCTCACACTCTGCATAGGATCCTGCTGCCATAGCATGTGTGATCAATTACACTGCTACAGCAAAAATGCCAAATGTTGCTGAGTGCCCCAAAGTAAAAATAACTTTTAAAAATTGATATACTATGCAAAAATGTTTGCTTTATGAGAGCTTCTTGAGGAATGGGAGGTGATATTGCATGATAGTGACACTAAACAGTTAAAGTCTACTGAACACCCCCAGTCATGTCTAGGTTATGTTAATGGTAACAGTGAACTAGGACCTTCTTGCAGTGAGGTGCAAGTGCCATACCACCCTGTTGACCCCAGTCCACTCCTATTTTAGATTCAGGAAGTATCATATCATAACGGTTAAATCTATTTCTGTTGCAGGTGCTAACACTTAAAAAAAAAACCCAAGCCACATAATTTTAGAAAACAATACAGTATGTGGGAGTAAAAACTTGCAATAGTCCATATGTGCACACCCACTCACCCTCAGTCACTCATTTGCCGAGCCACTTAATCCATTTAAGGGTTGCAGGGAGGCTGGAGCCTATCGCAGCCAGCACTGTGTGAAGGCAGTGCACACCGTAAACAGCTCTCCAGACCATCGCAGAGCCAGCATTCAGCTGAATGGAATGAATGAATGAGTGACTGTTCTTGACAGAACAGAGTGATTGTCATGAGCATGACTTTTAGGCACAGTACATATATTTTGGACATTCGGGTCTATGATGAGTGTGTGCATGTAAATCTCAGACCACAAGTGCATAATATGTTGAGTGTCTAAAGTTCAGGTAAAAGATAGGGCAGGGAGACTATGTACATACATTGTGGGTTGTTTTTTAAGGAAAATTCAGTAGATTGTGTGTGTGTGTGTGTGTGTGTGTGTGTGTGTGTGTGTGTGTGTGTGTGTGTGAGAGAGAGAGAGAGAGAGAGAGAGAGAGAGAGAGAGAGATTATAGTTTATAGTGAGGTAAGCCTACTAATCTGATATCGGTCTGTTTTAGAATGCTAATGTACAATAATGAAGCTTATCTGTTAGTCCAGGAGCAATCAAAACTACACAAATCCCATTTACATTCAGGATCACATTCACACAGGATACATGATACGGTAAATGCCCCATGTGAGAGCATGGTGTAACGTTATGACATCACATTAAGTTTTGTAGCATAAATAAATAAATAAATAAATCTCTAGTTAAGATGCTTGAGACAGAAATATCTACTTCTTGGATTAAGGAGCACTGTAATTACTGGTAAGGTTTTACATTAAATAAATCTAATATGTGCTTGTGAAGTTTCTAAAATTTGCCAATTTTCTGCACCCAGTGCAAATGCAGTCTCTGGAGAAAAAAGTGTTTCTTCTTGGCCTCTTCAGGACCAAACCCTGAGGAAGTCATTTTTACTACCTTCCCTGTGGGGATGCTTCTTGGAAAGTTGCCAATTAGTGTGCTTAAAGTTTTGGATGGGTGTTTCAAGCCTGACAGTACAGTAGTAGAGAGAGTTGTGATTTTATCCTGTACCACTATTCACCAGAACGACATATCCTTTTGATTGCCATGGAGCGATATACAGTGGTTATGGAAAAGTGATAGTAGATGGTACAGGATAATCCCCAGAAAATATATGGTGTAAAATAAAAAAGATTTGAGTGCAAAACAAACCAAAAGACAATTAATACACATTAATACACATATATGCCTGCATGACTGGTGTCCTGTCCATGGTTTGTTCCAGTGTGTCCCAGGATGCACCATGCCTCTGACCAGGATAAACCATTTACTGAAGATAAATGCTCACCAGACAGCTGTTCCTTAAGTGCACTTCCATTTAAGGCATCTGGTAGATGCCCTTATCCAGAGCAAATTACATTTGATCTTATTTGTGCAACTGAGCATTAAGGCCTTACTCAAGGGCCCAGCAGGGGCAGGCTGCCAGTGCTGGGACTGGAACTCAGGATGATTCATATGGTATCCCAGGGACATAACCACTGAATTACTATTAATGATTAATAAATCTGTCTACACAGGCAGCACGGTGGCGTAGTGCTTAGCACTTTTGTCTTACACGAAGAACATCAAGTGTGGGCTCGGGAAGGGCATATCTGAGTGGAGTTTGCATGTTCTCCCTGTGCTTGAGTGCAGTATCCCCTGTGTGGTCGGGTTTCCTCCTACTGTCCAAAGACATGCACCCTGGCTGTTACAAATTGGCTTTAGGTGTGAGTGTGAACGATTGCGAATGTGTGTTTCATTCAGAGTCAGCTGAGATAGGCTCCACCCTTCTCACAACCCTGGTAGGATGAACCAGTTAAGAAAACTGGCGGGGCCTATGAGCAAGATGGCAGCTCAGATAGGCGCAGTGGCCTGGTGCTTTTTGTGTTTTAACAGCTATTTTCATTATTTTGTCCACTACTGATTTTCATTTGGGCAGTGGTGGCTCCGTGGTTAAGGTGCTGGCTTACTGATCCAGAAGTCTGTGGTTCAAGCCCCACAATCACTGAGTTGTCACTGCTGCCCCCCAGTGCAGCTAACTGGGTTATCAAAGGCCAGCTATGTCTCTCACTGTCTGTGGTAAAAGAACCATTTCTGTCATTCGTAAAGACTAGATCATTGGGTTGCTGTCACCGTGTTTCTGCCCTGCGATGGCCTGACGAGCTGTTCAGGGTGTATTCTGCCCTTGCCCAGAGTCGGCTGAGATGGGCGCCAGCCTCCTCGCGACACTAATTAGGATTAAGTGGCTTAGAAAATTAATGATAATGAATGAATGATTTTCATTGTTCCTGCAACAGTTGACAATAAAGATCTCTTATCTGAAAAGAGTGAATGTTAGTGCTAACTATTATGTCACTGTGTTGCCCTGTTTATAAGATGCAATTGTATACTCATTCATTCATTCATTTTCTAAGCCGCTTAACCCTAATTAGGGTCACGGGGAGGCTGGCGCCCATCTCAGCCGACTCTGGGCGAGGGTGGGGTCGTAGCCTCTGAGGTTTATCAGAGGTGCAATTATTACTTTTTGAAAACTTTACCCAATTATATATTGTAATATAATAAATTATATTTGTAGCTAAATTATATACTACCAGATAGTATATAATAGTATAGTATATATAGATAGTATATACTAGATAGACAGATTCATCATCCCAGGCCACCTCCTTCGGACACTTTGTCATTAGCAGCAACTTGTGCTAGTGTAGATCTTCTGTGGGATCAGACCAGTTGGGTTACCCTTCACCATGAACATTAGTGAGCCTGGGTACCTATGACCCTATCACCAGTTTACTGGTTCTCCTTCCTTGGACAAGTTTTGGCTGATGCTAACAAATACATACCGGAAACGCCCCACAAGACCTCCTGTTTCGAATAGTCTCTGACCTAGTCTTCTAGCCATCCCAATTTGGCCCTCTTCAAATTCCCTCAAATTCTTACCCTTCTCTATTTTTCTGATTATAGATAATCCGATAAGAAAAAGACTCTACAGGGTGGTTCAATTCAATACAAGATCTGAGTGAAAAAAAAAATTCTTAACAACTCTGGATGAAAATAAATGCAGAGTGACATCCGGGCGGTCATGCAATGTCATGGCAAATGTGTGCCATAATCAAAGTTAAGACATCAAACACTGCAGGGAAATGCTTGATACCTTTATTACTGATGTGCATAATCCAATGCACACACATTCCAGTGTGCCCTCTAATAGCCTACTGTGAGTGCATCTGCATTAGCTCTAAAACTATTCGAACTGCAGCCTGCATCCACTTGCTTTTTCTATACTTCATAAAGGGCTGTGAGTGGCCATCCCCCGGAGGCGGGGCTGCGGGTGTGTGTGTGTGTGTGTGCGTGTGTGTGTGTGTGTGTGTGTGTGTGTGTGCAGAGACAGAGGCTGTCTTATAATGCACTGTAAACACTTTGCTACCATAGTCATCCCTCCACAGTGGAGAAGCGCATGCACGGAGAGGGTTGATGCATCACTGGAGCGGAGATGCGCGCAGGGGTACACTGGAGTGATTTACACACTCACACTCTCCAGGAGTGATTTACACACTCACACTCTCCAGGAGTGATTTACACACTCACACTCTCCAGGAGTGATTTACACACTGACACTCTTCAGGAGTGATTTACACACTCACACTCTTCAGGACTTCTTTAGGACTGAGCGCAACGTAAGAAGGGAGTTAGAGGAAGTATGGATTAAGGTGGGCCAAGCCCGAAGCGGACTGCACTGCCCCGGAGTTAGGGGAAGGATGCCCGAGCGACGATGTGCAGCAGCCGGAAGATCGTGTGCAGCCTGCTGGTGCTGTCCGTGCTGCAGGTGGGGCTCGGCGCGGCCAGCATCGCGCTCGGGGCCGTGGCCATCTGCAGAGCGCGCACAAGGAACGAGCACAAGACGCAGCAGGGTCACGCGTCCCCGGTGTGGAGCGGGGTGTGTGTACGTTTCACTTTCCATTGTGTTGTCTTTGTTCGGCTGGTGTGTGAACGTCACTTTCATATCCACTGCAACTTCGCAGCTGTATGCGCAACTTGTGCATGTCGTGCAAATCTGGCTTCCAGTTCCAAGTAGTGTTTCTAATTATTAATATTTAACGGGTTAAAATAAATATGAGGTGATTTAATGCGAACTTTAGTCTAATAACCATTAAAATGTCATAGTTATGTGCAGTTCTATAATTTTCTGAGCTATATAACACTTCCATATATACACAGAGGTAATTCCAGGTATATATATATATATATATTTATATATATATTACCATATTTACTATCCTGCAAACCCCAGTCTATTAACCATTACAGTATATTTAAAGTATATGTTATTAGTTATTATTACATATTACTTACAGTATATTTAAAGCAATTAAAAAGTATAAATGATACCTTAGCATAATCACAGCTTGTGCATTTCATGTAAATTAATAAAAATCTTTTATCTGCCAGTTTAACATATATTTGTTTATAAGGCCACTTTAAACACGCTTGCACACATTCTGTTGAGTGGGGCACTACCAGCTTCTTGGTGTTAGTATTTGTAAAAATAAATAAACATGCAAATAAATAAATAAATAAATGTATATGAGTAAATAAATAAACAAAATAAGAACAACAACAATAATAATAATAATAATAATAATAATAATAATAATAATAATAATAATAATATTGATGATGATAATGATGATGATGATGGTGGTGGTGATAACAGTAATGATAATAAAATGCTTTAGTAAAAATGTAAAGCAGCCAGTCCGCAAGGAGACCTCTTCTATACATCACCTATCATTTTTTCAAGGAAAGTGAATGTAGTGTGCTTGTTTAACTTCTTAAGGTAATGTACATTATTAATGTACTTAAGGTGCAATATGTTCACAATCCTGGTAAAAGACACAACTTAAAGTGCATGATGGGTTTTCACATGAATGACAAGCAGTAGTACAGCCAGACACTTCTTCTGTCTGCGAGTCAAATCTCAGAGAAAATAGCTCTATGTTTGGTTTCAGGTGTCCACTATGAAAAAATAGTACCATTCTGTTTCCCTGTTGCTGCGGTGATATCCTCAATAATACTGTATTTTGTATGTATCTTTAGCTTGGCAACATGAATATAGGCAGAATCTGTGGTACAGAAATGAAATTAGATTTTGTAGTATATATTTGAAGGAGCATCTTGGGAGAAGGTACAGAATAAGATGCACACCCCTGAGATTACAGTCCTAGTAACAACAAAAGCTACAATTTAGAACCCTTTCTTTCTAAGAGGGTATATAACCATACTCTTCAATATACTGTTTTATCAGACCCAAAAATATGTGGTGTTCTGACTATATACAGCATGTGGCTCGGGCGTTTAATACTGTCAGACAATGTAATTTAAATACAGACTCTTCTGTGGAGGACAATAAACTCCAATATTATTTTACAGAGCTGGACTTCCATTTATGGCAGCATGGTAGCGTGATGGTTAGCCTCTGCCTCACAGCAAGAAGGTCCTGGGGTGAAGTCCCAGGCTTGGACATTTCTGTGTGGAGTTTACATATTCTCCCTGTGCTTGTGTGGGTCTCTAGCTATTCCAGTTTCCTCCCGCAGTCCAAAGATGTGCACATTAGGCTAACTGGCTGTTCCGAATTGCCCCTAGTTGTAGGTACACAGTAAAACCCCTAGTGTTAAATTAACACTCAGAGTGTTCATTTGAGTCCAATTGGACATATATAAACACTGTAGCGTGCTAATTCAACACCCTAGGTATTAATTTAACACTGGGCATTTTGCTGTGTATGAGTGTGAATGGTTGTGTATGTGTTTTGGTTCTGGGATGGTCTGGCGAGCTGTTCAGGATGTAGCCTGCCTTCGCCCAGTGTCGACTGAGATAGGCTCTAGCCTTTCCATGACCCTGGTCGGATTAAGCAGCTCAGCAAATGAGCGATTGAGTGAGTAAATTTCTATTTATCATATCTCAGTACTGATGGATTGTATCTCAACTCTAGAGAGATCAAAGTCAGATAGAGACGCATGGCATGATTCAGTCAAAGTTCTCTTTGTCTGCACTGAAAACCAATTACAACCTATCTTCTGGGCACTTTAGTGTAAACCTCACAGGTGCTTTAGGTCAGACGTGATCTATAATGCAAGCCATTTTGTGATTCAAGTCTCCAGATCACATCCGAATACCGCACTGTATTGACAAGACTAGATATACAGCGGGTTTAAGGATAGTATGGGTAATTATAGTGTGCATATAGCTGTTTCTGCCCTTAAGTCCGGGTAGTGACATTTAAAAAAAAAAATTATTCAGCACTTTTAACACTGTAATGTATTTTTGCTTTGTCTCCTCTTCTAGTTCCTCGTCTGTGGGCTCTGTGGAATGCTGTGTGCGCGAAAAAGGACTGGTCTGGTTGTGAGTACAAATAGTGCTAACCATTTTAAGGGTGTTCCTATAAATCCTTGTCTTTGCGGACACTGTGTGAGGAATAAAACATCACAGGACATGCCGCAATGAGAAAAAAAACACAACTGATAATACAGTGATGTCATGTGGCCCTAAACCAAAGCTGATTTTTTTCCCCCTTGGAGTCTTTTTATTGCGCTCGTATCACAGCAACTTGTTAACAGTTACCACTAAAAAAATTAGTTGCTGTTATCACTATTACAGTCATTCCCTCACCAACCTCTCTGATTTATTTCTCTTAAAGTTGCACAGAAACTGGAAAGTGAACTATAACCTGAATTTCCTATAGAAATGAAAGTGATAGCTTTTGACTCCAAAATGCTCATAACAGACACTCCTAAATATTAATTCATTTGTCAAACTAATTAAGTTACGTTCACCCTGAACATTGCAGGTCAACACACTCACACTCACACCTAGGGGAGATTTGGAACAGCCAGTTGGCCTAATGTGCCTGTAAGAGGAAACTGGAGTGCCCAGAGGAAATCTATGCAAGCACAAGCAGAACATGCATACCCCACACAGAAATAACTTCACCAAGCCTTGTAATCAAACCCAGGACTTTCCTCTGTAAGATGGACGTACTCACGCCACCGTGCCGAAAACTTTATCATATCTGGAACATCCGACATACAAGTCCATGTGCAAACTTACTCACTCACTCACTTACTAAATTTCTGAACTGCTTAATCCTACTAGGGTTGCAGGGAAGCCGGAGCCTACCACAGCCAATATCCTTTCAAACATACATTGACATGGTTGTTTGTCCTGTAGAGTTACAGGGTACAGCAAATTTGTGTTCACCATTTATGAGTGTTAACTCAATACTGGACTGATTTCAGTAATGTTTGTGCCTAGTAAAAAAACAAAAAAAAAAACAAAAAACAAAGCCAAAATAGGGCTTATAGATATAATAGACTGGTATAGTGGCAGTGGTGGCTCAGTGGTTAAACTATGGATTGGTAATCCCACGGTAAGTGGTTCAAGCCCCAGTACTACTGAGCTGCCATTGTTGGGCCATTAAGTAAGGCCCTTAACCCTCAATTGCTCAGTATAGGTAAATCTAAGTCTCTCTGGATAAGGGCATCTACTGTTAATGTAATTATAGAATATTAATCAACACTTTCTGAGCACTGAAGTGAGAATTCAGCAGTGCTGTGGTCTATTTATAAATATTAAACATAATACGTGATGTTTAATATAAAGATACAGGTTCTCTGGCTTCCTTCCAGAGTCCAGAGACATGCAATGAGCCCTGCGATGGTCTGGCAAGATTTTCAGGCTGTACTCCACCTTCACCGGGAGACAGCTCGGAGGGGCTCCAGCTTCCCTGCGACCCTAATAAAGGAGACAGCTTTTCCGAAAGTAAAATGAAATTAAATTATTTTAAAGTAATAATACACATTCAGTTGAAAAGTTAAAATTAGGTCATGGGATAGTCCCATACTTATAAATGAGTCAGTTTGCAAGAAATCAAACAAAACCCAAACACACTGACCTCTTACTTAACTTCTGTGGCACCATGCAAGAACCAGACAACCCACAAAATGTTCATCTTGAGAAAAAACAAAATGAGTTTTTGTTCCTCTAAAATTCAATTTAATTTAAAAAAAAAAATCAAACTTGGGAAATGGCATCTTTCCATGAGATGTGCAAAATTTATGTAAAATAATGTTTGTCTGAGATTTTCATCGCAACTCTATAACGACCTCAGAAAGACAGAAATGATTTCTGTGCATGAAATAGATAACCAACATTGTAATTTTCATACAAGTAGTTCAGATGTGAAATTTTTTTATGCAAAAACTCTTGTTCGAATTGTGTACAGATTTCAATATAATACACCACATTGAGTATTTAGCCTTCATTTTCCTCACTATCAGATGATGTTTGTTCAAGTTCTGATTCAGAACCCTCGAGACTGACCAATCTTCCTTCTGACACGTCTCGGACTTGGGTTTGAGGATTTCATAAAAATCCCGGTATTCAACAGGGATGTACTCACATTGGTATCATTATGCTTTGACCAGCTAGTGACATCTATTGTCCTTTGAATGAACTAAAACTGTTCTAACAGTTTTATAGATTGAACTATGATGCCTAAGGTCTACAAAAGTGCACTAGACTCACTTTTAATAGTCAAGTGGGTTATCTGTTTCTTGCACGGTGCCATAGACATTTCTCGGAAGGGAAGGTTGCTTACCACCCTGTCCTATCTGGAATTATTCCAATAAAGCCATGACATTCATAGCGAAGTGGAGAGAGAGTGTAGAGCAGGGGTCACCAACCTTTTTGAAACTGAGAGCTACTTCATGGGTACTGAGTCATACGAAGGGCTAC
>JAOUQZ010000028.1:4159639-4179872 GCA_028564935.1 Neosilurus hyrtlii
TGTGAAGACACTGATCACGTTAATGATTTCTCACAATAATTATCAACAATAAAAATCAAAAATTAATTTTAGACGCACCTCACTAGTGAGTTGTGCTATTTTTAGAACAGGCCTGTGGGCGACATATGTGGTCCCTGGGGGCGACCTGGTGCCCGCGAGCACCGTGTTGGTGATCCCTGGTGTAGAGTATAGCCAGGAAGTCTGTAATTTTATTTAAATAGTGATAGAGTCATGGAATTAAAAGTTATAAGTGTAGTGATTAGCACTCTCCCCTCTCATCCTGAAGGTTCTGTGTTTGAGCCCCGTGGTCAGCAAGGACGTTTCTATGTGGACTTTGCATGTTCTCACCGTGCCTGCACAGATTATATCAGGGTGCTCTGGTTTCCTCCCAAAGTCCAAAGACATGCACATTAGGTCAACTGGCTACTCTAAGTGAATCAATCTAAAGGTGTGAATGTGAGTGTGGATGACTGTTTGTGTCTCTGTTCACCCTGCAATGGACCGGTGAGCTGTTCAGGCAGTAACCCGCCTTTTGGCCAGACTCAGCTGGGATTGGCTCCAGCTCCCTCATTTGAAGCGTAGTTTTATTAATAAAAAGTTATTCAGTGCGTGGATACTTCCATCTCAAGGTCACGAGGGAACCTGGAGCTTATCAGCTGACTTTAAGTGAGAGGTGGGGTGAGCCCTGAAGACGTCACCACTCTGTCAAACACATAGTCACAGCTATGGGCAATTTTGAGTAGCCAGCTTTTGTGATCTACATCTTTTTTGGACTGTGAGAAAACCGACACACATGGAAGGAGAAGAAATTAGCATTTAATTTAGGGAACACCCTGACAAGCAAATACATTGTTAATGTTCTGAGGTAACAAGCTGAGGCTGGCGGCTAGCGCCAAATTCGACTGAAGTTCTGATTCCTTTCATAATTTTCACAATTTCACCACTGCATCGCAGGCAACACACACAACCATTCACACTCACATTCATACCTGGGGCAATTTGAAATAGCCAATTAGCATAATGTGCATGTCTTTGGACTGCAGGAGGAAAACAATATCCCTGGAGGAAACCCACTCAAGCACAGGGAGAACATGCAACCTCCACACGGAAATGCATCAGCATGGGAATTAAACCCAGGACCTTCTTGCTGTGAGGCAGACATGCTAACTGATAGGCCAGTGTTCCACTTGAGTATATTGAGACACTGTTTAAGTTTCTTGCTTATTTTCATGTCACAAATTTTTTGAGTTATCCTGCTGAAACCTCCACATTGGAAGCAGACAGAGGAGAGAGTATTTCAGTAAAACCAAGAAACATCGCCTCTCCTCATAGATGTGGTGTTAAAAAGCTCCAGTTGGCTACCAAGTCAATAATAATATGGCTTATATTTGAGAAAGAATTATGTTAATATAATAGTTCTGTACTGAGTGGGTCTCTGGAATTGTTCAAACTCTTAGCTGCATTTACATTCTGTGCTGCGATACTGCATAGAGGAGGAAATTCAATTAGACACCTTGAAAAGAGATGTAGAGGACTCACAGGAGAGAGTGTTAATGACAAATCTATAGCAAAGTGAAACCTAGCCTGGAAGGACTTGACATCGCCCTCTCTCTGACAGCTTGTTTTTCTTCCGTCCTGTCTGTCTTATACAGTATATACCCCTCATCACCTTACTTATCTTCCTCCTTGTCTTTTCTCTGTTGTGTCTATATAAGACTACCAATTTCCCCCTTTATTGCACCATAATAAGTGTCATTAACGTTATTTCTGCATCTTTCTCCATCAGCCGCCTCATCCCTACCTCCATATCTCATTCTCTGTTTCTGATTGAATGTATTATACACGCATTGGAATGACGAAATGTTTCCACACATTAGTAAATGACTGAATTGATAGCCTCTCTTGTTTCATAATGGCTTTCTGTAATGGCATTTAGGACACTCTTGTGTGTTCGAGACGGCTGTAAATTACCCGCACACTTTCCATTGGCTCATCACTTTCTGCTTGCTGTAGTAAATCAGTACAGACTGCAGGTTTGGGGTGGAAAGTGCTTATCCTAAACTGTTTGCATTGCTTAGACCAACAGGAAAAGGCAGTGTACACAGAGGTGAAAAATAATGGCATGGCAAAAAGTCATATCAAAAATCAGCACAGTGGCAGTACTCAGCTGGGAGGAGGCAGGTTCAGACCATATGCTCAATATTTTTCGCAAAAATATATAAATAAATAGGCAGCACAGTAGCTAAGTAGCATTGTTGCCTCACAGCAAAATCTCATGGGTTTGAATCTCATGGCTGACTCGGGCATTTTTGTGTGGAGATTGCATGTGCTCAACGTGTTTGTGTGAGTTTCCTCCAGGTGTTCTGGTTCAAATATATATTTATATAAGAGGTGCTTCACTCTTAAATGTGTTATTTTTAGCTGGAAACAAAATAAATAATATGAATGTACTGTGCCATTAATTTTCTGAACCGCTTAAGCCTAATTAGAGTCGCAGGGAGGCTGGCGCCCATCTCAGCC
Source organism: Neosilurus hyrtlii (assembly GCA_028564935.1). Lineage (NCBI taxonomy): Eukaryota > Metazoa > Chordata > Actinopteri > Siluriformes > Plotosidae > Neosilurus > Neosilurus hyrtlii. The sequence goes on from JAOUQZ010000028.1 coordinate 4,162,160, forward strand.
AACTCTGGGCTGGAGAGAGTACACCCTGGACAGCTTGTCAGCCATTGCAGGGCAGAAACACGCTGACGGCTATGCAACCTACTCTTGACAAAAATCAGCAATGGTTCTTTTACATGCCTCTCACCACAGACAGTGAGAGACATGGCCGACCTTTGATAACACAGTTAACTACACTGAGGGGACAGCAGTGACATCCCGCTGATAGTGGGGTTTGAACCCCTGACCTTGGGATCAGTAATCCAGCACCCTACGACTGGGCCACCTCTGCTCTACATTTATTTATACCATTTGGCAGACGCCCTTATCCAGATCGACTTACATTTTTATATCTCATCCATACAATTGAGTAGCTGAGGGATAAGGGCCCAACAGTTGCAGCATGGTGGTACTGTGGCTTGAACCCACAATCTTGTGATCAGAAACCCAGACCTTTATCCACTGAGCTACCAATGCCCTTTACATTTACCAGACCGCTTTATACTGTTTAGGGTCACAAGTGTGCTGGAAAGCAGCCGTTCACCCTGTATAGCTTGCCAGACTTCAGTGGGACTCTCTGAAACCACGCCCATTTTCAAATACATGCTGATTAATAGTCACTGAGCAATTCCTGTCTCACACAACCACACCCCTACTTCCCTCCCTACACCCACTCCTCAGCTCCTCCTAGAGAAGAAGTGCTAGTTTGTTTAATGATGATACTCGGGGTAGCCATGTTGATTCTATTCTAATTTGCTGTAGTCGGAATTGAGGGGGCTGATATAGACAAAAAGTCTTTTTCCTCATTCAAGTGTTCAAGCCCTGGGCTCGGCAAGGGTGCTTTTGTGTGGAGCTTGCATGTTCTTTTGCAAAAAATAACTGTGTTGTTTTATATTTTTATTTATGGCATGTACAATTACATTTTGTAGACAAATCTAGCTTATTTGTCACAGATGGGGGTAAATGGCGATGATTTAGCAGTGGCCTAGTACATTAACAGCTGATCACAGGTTCAGTAGTGAACCACTTAATCTTACTAGGGTCATGGGGTGGCTGGCACTTACCTCAGCCTGCACTGGGCAAAGGCAGGGTACATCCTGAACAGCTCGCCAGAAAATCACACATGCACAGGGAAAACATGCAAACTCCACACACAAACGTCTGTGCCTGGTACTCAAACTCAGGACCTTCTTTTTATAGTTCATATTTTATGGCTCTTGAGTGTCGCATCAACAAGGTGCACGATTATCAACCCGGAGATCGCAAGTTCGAATCCAGATTTATGCCACAGTGTCCGGGAGTCCATGGGAGCTGTGGGAACTATGAGCTCATTCGTACGAGGGGGCGGATATCGCTTTTCCTCTGAGTGTGGCCACCCTCAAATACACATGCGCAGCAGTTTGAAACAGTATCGCATGTCACAGAGGAGGCATGTGCATGTGCATGTGCATGCTCACGCCCCTCCCTGGTTGGTGGTGGTCGTGTGATAGGGAGGGTGGCTCAGTGGCTAAGGCTCTGGGTCACTGATCTGAAGGTCAAGAGTTCAAGCTGACACTGTTGTGCACTTTAGCAAGGCCCAGAATCCTCAGTTGTATTAAAAATACCTAAGTTACTCTGAATAAGGGTATCTGCCAAATGACTTTTTGCTGTGAGTCTGATGTGCTAACCACTATGCCACAATGCTCCCCTCAATAGTACTCCACCACCCAAAATATCCCCAAATAGACATTATATTACACATTGCAGAGGCGTCCTCCATACTGCATCAGGGTTCACTTTGTCCCACTGCAGCCCTGACTGCAGAATTCATAGTGAAGGCTAATCAAAACTGGTGTGTCTTTTCTAATTTTAAATGCTCAGTGCACTTACAGCTGTAGTGACATGGTAATTAGAGCTGGTGCGGGTCACTGTAATCAACAGTAAAGCGCTAATAGGAGTCGTGACTGTGGCTAAATAAACACACGCTGAAAGTGCGCTCTCCAATCAATCAGAGGGAAAAGTTGCTAAAAAAAAAAACAAAAACAAAAAGAACCAAAAAAGTGCTGACACTGCATTATGGTGACATTAGATAACACCTCTCTCCCTGGCACAGTTTGGACAATTAAAAACAACAGAGCAGCAGAGCGGCTATTAAACTCATCTCTACTTTTCTCCTATATATTTTATTCTGTGTTTCCCTGCTGAATGGGCTTTAACCTTTAAAGCAATCTCATAAAATATGCGAACCTGCAGCTTGCCTCTCAGACAGTTTATAATAAATGACGTAAGGAAGCACAATTAATCATACTTTAATCAAAAACAGGAATTTTAGTGCTTTCACTTCATTAAGTTCATCTGACTTGTGAAATTTGCTGACTTGGTAAGGCTCCCAATTCACTGACTGCCTGCTGTATATAAGGACTCATTGCTAGGGATTGATTCATGTAACAGTGTGTACGCTCTTGCCTCACATTTGTTGTTACTTACTTTGCCTAGTTGTGTATTTCAGTTTTGTTCAGTTCATGTTTGGTTTATACTGTCTTTGCTTTATTCCTTAAATTGTTTATTAAAGTTGTGTTTTACTTTCTGCAAGTGCATCTGCCTCCACCCCAAACTCATAAAAAATATTGTTTTTATTTAGTGTTGTTGTTGGTGTTGTTGTTTTTTAATTTGGGACTTATTTATAAAAACATTGCAAAAAAAGTATAGTATTTCAAAACCTTAGTGAAATCCTTGTCATAGACTTTTTTCCTAAGGATGCATGTTTTCACTGCCTGATTAGTGGCATACTCATTTATTCATTCATTCCCTTTCTGAAGCGCTTAATCCTAATTAGGGTCTTGGGGAGGCTGAAGCCCATCTCAGCCAGCTCTGGGTGAGGGCAGGGTACACCCTGAAAAGTTCGCCAGGCCATCGCAGAGCCAACACACACACAATCTAGTGGCATACTGTGGCTATTTATTTATTAGTTTCTTTGTTTGAAGTCTAACTGTGTTTTATATTTGCTGAAAAAATGCTAAATAAACACAGTACATTGAGAACAATTACTTTAGTATTTTACGGATAATGAAGAAGAAGAAAAATATTTTGAATTACATAGCAGTGCAATGAAGCAGCTCAAGAATGTTATACAGGCAAAGAATAGAACCAAATAACAATAAATAATAATAATAAAATTATCACTAGAAATAATGTATAAATAATAATATACAGATTAAGGCACTGTCTAAAGGCAGAAGTCCTGGTAGATGTGTCTACTGATAGGTGTCCATGCTCGGGGTTATAAGAGTAGTGCGGCCGCTTTAAAGGTTGAATCACCTTCAGCCCTGAAGGAAAAATAAATCTCCCCTGCGTTCCCAGACTACACTCTGAAGTGAAAGCAGGAAAGGTTAACACTAAGGTTTGTTTTTTTACTGCCTTTCACCAGCTGACTACATTTATTATGCATTACCTGTCTTGTTAGTTTAATTACCCATTTAACAAGTTCTTGTTCTGTGCTTCCATGAATGTTTTTGCTTAGTGAAAGTTGGTCTGCTTACCAAACTTAGATTGATGGGTTAGATTGTGTGATTTTTTTTATCCTGTGCGTCTGAGCGGTGGTGTATGAGCCTCTTTTTTTTAGCTTTCAGTTTTGTTATGAATAAATCTGTTACTTTTTTTTTTGGGTTTATTTATTTATTTTTTCTTGCTGACCATCGCCATGCAAGTCAGCGATACATAACAGCCAATCAGCATCAACTCAGACAACTATATAAGTCATGCTGCATGCCTATGTGGCATTAAAATAACAATCTATTAAAATATCCAATTTATAAGAGATTAAAATAATAATAATAATAATAATAACAATAATAATAGCAATAACAACAACAACAATAATAATAGCAATAACAATAACAATAATAATAATAATAATAACACTAATAATAACGATTTAGAGGTATTATGAAAATGACAGGTTAGCGTGCATTTTTGGGGGTAAAAGAATTAAAATATTCTTATTTGTGCTGAATGGATTTTGGTGGGAAACTAAAAAGCGCTGCCCTTTACTTTTGTCGACCTTTTTTAGAAAAATAAAAATTCAAATTTATAAAGCTATTTTTATTTGTCCTATTTGGGGGAACACATACAGTTCTATGTTAAACCATCCACAAAGCATTTAACTGTAAGAAAGGGTTAAACATGGAAACTCTAGAAAGTTATGGACATTTTTTTCTAGAAAAAAAAAAAAACATTAAGGAACATATTTTTGGGGTGTAATAAGTGTACATATTAAACAAATATCAGACACTGCGCTAAATATATATGTGCGCCATAAAATACTAATGATTACTTATGAATAAATATGTTTAATGAATAAATAATTTGCTACAGGTAAAATTTTAAATATTTCAGCAAAAAATACTATAAAAGAATTAAAAATAATTTCTATACTGTTTTTTCTCTCTGACTCAGATGATCCTGTTCTCAGCGTGCTGCATTTGCGGCCTGATTGGAGGAATCTTAAACTTTCAGTTTGTGCGGGCGCTGGTGAAGCGTCCTGACGCGGTGCACTCGCTGCACATGGCTGCCATGTCTCTGGCCTGTCTGGGGATCAGCAGCTGCACTTTGTCCACATGGCTGACGTGCCGTCTGGCCAGCAGTGAGCAGCAGCGCATGTTCCTAGAGCGCGAACACTCGCTGCATCACTCGCACGAGATGGCTGAGAAGGTAGAGGAGGAACGGAGGAGAGGAGAGCACAGTCCGGGTGTTTCTCACTGTCTCAGTGTAGGCTTGCACTTGTTTCTTAGACATTTATAGTGACTGACAGCTCTGCGTATCTGGGTTCTAATAATAGAAAGTTCCTGTCTCTGTCTCACCCCTAGTGGAGATCCATATTTGAAGCATTTTAGATAATCAGGCCTCACGTTGAATGTTCTCTCTCTTTTTCCAAACAGGAAGTACTGGATAATTCCAGCAATGGCATCTCACAAATAACGTTCAACAGTCGCAGCGCGTCGCCCTGACAGGCTTGTGTGTCACACTGTTGACTTTGAAGTATCATTAGTAATGACATCATGGGGCCGATGGCCATCCAACATTTCCTGCACAGCAGGCTGCAGGATACGTACTGCTACTGCAAAAGAACAACAACAACAAAAAACAGAGAGATCCATCTCCGTGGATTGAACACCAGTCAGCATTCAGGGACGTGATGCCTCAGGAGTGTTTATTAGTGAGTACAGAGCATTGTATCAGTGAACACAGAGCATGCATGTAACCGTTACTTCCTGCCTCTCTCATATTATCCCTATCCCTTTCTTAATGCATTCCTCCTGCATCTCGCCATTATTCCTACTGATTATGGGTTATGGGAATGATGACTCTGTCTCGGAAATTGTCCTGTATGGCATACTGTATGCTCGGACCTCAAATATACAAAATGCACAATGTAAAATGCTTGAACAAGAGAATAATATATTGATTTACAGTATTTTTATATAGAGGCTTCATATAAAAAATGAAATAAAAAAGACTGAAATGCACCTTGTTCTTGCTTGATTGAAGCGCGCGCGCGCACACACACACACACACACACACACACACACACACACACACACACACACACACACACAAAAACAGAAATAAATGGACATACTGCACCCACACACATCACATATTTCAGTCTGCTGGCATCTTTTTTAGAGTCAGGTCAGTGAGTGCAGTTTCACAGCTGTGTATGTTGTGTGTAGTTGTGTGGGTTTCATGTTATATGCCAACTAAGCTGGCTGACTAAAAGTCTGCTTGTATGTTACATGTATCACTGTCCGTTACATCCAGTATAAGCTCACTCCACTGCTATTACAAGGCTGCCTGCCTGTCCGACCTTCACTGGTGCCTGTGAGTCTGACACTAATGCTCCCGTGGGTCAGAACATCCATGTACACATTTCCCAGACAGTCTAATCCAGAGCAAGGACACAGGAAAACAGGCAAACTACAGCAGGTAAAGTAATACGTATGCCCGAAGAATCTAATCACCTCTCTCATTTGCCAGACCGCTTATTCATATAAGGGTTATAGGGAGGATGGAGCCTATCTCAGCCGACTTTAATCGAAGGCAAGGTGCACCCTAGACAGCTCATCATAACATCAAAGGGCCAACACACAACCATTCACACTAACACCAAGGGGCACAGCCAGTTTGCCTAATGATTTTGGACTGTGAAAGGAAACCGGAGTGCCCAGAGGAAACCAACGCAAGCACAGAGAGAACATGCAAACTCCACACAGAAAAACACGAGCCCGGGACTCAAATCCAGGACCTCCTTTTTGTGAGGTAGCTTGCTAGTTAATGTGAGCTAATCCGATCTTTAAAGTTTACCTTCACCTCATCTCTGAGTCTAACTCTACCTCTGAGTCTAATAGTTTCTAAATGACTGCTCGTAATACAATGTTAAAATAAACATTCAAAATCATTAATGGATTCATTTGCTGATCCTACCCATGTCGCGAGAAGGATGGAGCTTATCTTAGTCAGTTCTGGGTGAAAGCGGGCTACATCCAGGAAAGCTCGCCAGTCCATCACAGGGCCAATGCACATACAGTCACCTACAGTCACTTAAACCTAGAAGCAATTTGAAACAGCTAATTAGCCTAATGTGCATGTCTTTGGACTGTGGGAGGAAACCAGACTTTTGGGGGAAAACGCACGCAACATGATGAGAACACAAAAATAGAACTACAGTAGCACCCTCGCCGAGCCCAGGCCTCAAACCTGGAACCTTGGTATTGTGACCACGATCCCGTCCATTTAGGTATTCAGGAAACTGGAAAATAACTCGATTGATCAGATCGTACTGAGTTTTCAAAGCCGACAGCTGGTTGTCTTCAACTGGATGTTCCTAGAGGGTGCTCAACAAATGATTTTTTAAATCGCCTGCTTATTGTTGTTCTGGTGTTCGTCAAAATATATTCCTTATAATGTTGACTTAGTAATGGTAGTTCAGAAACCGGTCAGACCAAACTGGATTTTTCAGCAGAGCACCCAGTGCATAATTTACATAATTTTTTACATAATAAAGAAACAATAAACATAAAAATAAATAAAACTCCCCCGGTGCAGTTAACTGGGTTACCAAACGTCAGCCATGTCTCTCTCTGTCTGTGATGAGAGGCATGTAAAAGAACCATTGCTGTCATTCGCAAAGAGCGGGCCATTGGACTGGCACCTCTTAGTAGGCTGAGATGGGTGCCAGCCTCCCCGCGACTCTAATTAGGATTAAGCAATTCAAAAAATGAATGAATGGATGGATAAATAAAACTATATTACAAAAATAATATAAAATCGGGCGGCATGGTGGTACAGCGGCTAGCACGTCCACCTCACAACAAGAAGGTCCTGGGTTCAATTCCTGGGCTCGAGGCGTTTCTTTGTGGAGTTTCCAGGTTAATGTTCTCCCCGTCCTTGCGTGGATTTCCTCTGGTTACTCCGGTTTCCTCCCAAGTCCAAAAACATGCACAGTAGGCTAATTGGCTGTTCCACATCACCCCTAGGTGTGAATGTAAATGGTTGCATGTACAGGCCCTGCGATGACTCGGAGAGCTGTTCAGGGCTCCCAGAGTCGGCTGGGACGGGCGCCAGCCTCCCCGCGACCCTAATTAGGATTAAGCGGTTTAGAAAATGAATGAGTGAGTGATATAAACTCTGTACAAGCGGCTGGGGTATACAGAAGGTGGGTGGAGTGGGGATGTGGATGTGTGTTTTGATCAGTATATCTGAGCATGAAGATCAGCATTGAGGGCTGTGGAAGGTGCCACCCTCATCTGATTGAAGGCCATCAACATTTTTTATACATAAAAACTGAGACTTGAGGCCCTGAACCTCAGAGAACGCCCGGCTCCTACTCCTCCACTCCGCCAGGTGGCGGTAAATCGCGCAGACTTCTTGTGTTTTTCTTAACACGAGGAAACAAACCACGCGTTTCCGTCCCAAAGTTTAGGCGACATGGCCAACCTGGAACAGACGGACGATGACCCGAATCGAAGTGGAAGTTCAACAGAAAAGCCGGCGGAACTAAACCCAGCTCCGGCCCGTGATGTCCTGGCGGTTCCGTGTCTGGTACCGAGTTTCGCGGACGCTCGTGAGCTCGTTTCTGCGCCATACTCGTGCCTGGTGCTGCACACACACCGCAGACACATTGCTCTGCCACCCATGTACCTGAACAAGAAGCGGACCGGAATCCAGCAGGAACTCAACGCCGACCTGTTGAAGTACTCGAGCAGGTATGTCCTCCTCCCAACACCCCCGCAGTCCACATCCCAGTCGTGCACCAGTGTTTTCTTCTTTCCCAGATATTTTACAGTCAGGTTAATAACTGTGGAGTGTATTAGCACTGATTTACTTTACATAATAAGCACGAGCGTTGTTGGAATTGTTGTGTTTTGTCAAAAAGAGCTTAAATCCTGAACTTTTTATGCATAAAACCTGTTTTGTTTTAAAGATGGCGCTGTTGATAGCCATTTGAAGCCCACTATGGAAACAGTGTTCTGTTATGGGATCTAATCAGCTGTTACGGTGGCCCACAAGGGACATGGCACATAACCGTCAAAACGCACCAACACTGATATTGGGTGGGTTTAAAAAAACTCAATTAAATAAAGTCAGCCCATCCACTTGTGTAAATAATCATCGTCTGGAGGTGTGCACTACGTACGGAATTTGTTTTGTGTATCTTGTGCGTTATCTGAGAATTTCTCCAGCGAGCTGATATGCAAGGAAATGCACACTGAGTTCACCTGAACTCTAGGCCTCCATGGTCCTCCGGGCTCGTGACTTCCCTGGATGTAACCGACCGCAGCCGCCATATTGAGTCCTTGCGCTTGGACTCTATCAACAAACTCAGTTCCACCTTACCTACGATTTTTCTCGAATAACGTCTTACGTTTGCTTCGAAGCCCTTTCCAGGCAAAGTAGAGAAAGTTATGAAGTCGAACCTGCCGCCTGGGGACTTGAAGGATGCCCATGTTGACTTCTTGTGGATAGTCTGGTCTGAGGACATGACCAAGTGGCATGAAGTGACTTTTTATAAATAGATAGATAAAAGCGCTACAAGTGTAGTGTACGTAGTAATTAGATGATGTGTACCGGGCTAGTGACCTGGAATATTCTAAGAAGTAAGACGGCCCTACCTGTTGCACCAAAAAGATTGTCGGGAAAGAACCGAATTAAAAACCTACAGCTTCGTCAATTCGTTCGCATCATCTCCGGCCTAAAATGTATAATAAATGGAACCTCACCAGTAATGAAATGGTCAGAACAAATGACTTGAGATTAAGGAAGACTCCAGCATCCATCATTTTTCCAGTCTGCACGAGCCAGCCACTTTATCACAACGATTTGTACTTCTTTCTTGCTTAGGAAACTCCTAGGATCGTTTCTTAACTAGGAAATAACATCGTTTTTTTTTTTTTTTTAGCAGGATGTGTGGACAGATTGAAATCTTCAACATGGCAGTGATTGGATTTCAGCGTATCTAAGCAAGTAACGTAGCGCAGCAGTTGTAAGTTCCCGGATGACCGCGGGGGCCTGTAGTATTGTCGAGCAGTGGCTTCACTGTTAGTGATGGTTGCTATGCTCTCGACGGTCCAAATACCCTGATGTTTGAAACTATAAACTGAATAGGTATCACGGAGTGAAATTTATGTCCTTTTGACATGTTTATGGAATCCATGATACCTGATCTGAAATTTTGCATGAAACGTGACAAATGTAGGCCATACACTCATTTAGAGTGATTACACTTAACCAGTGAAACACTGACCGAATGTTAAAGTGTAAGGTTTGGAGCATCCAAATACTTGCTGCATCACATGCCTGTCATCCACGGTAAGGCCACAGCTTGACAAAGTTATAATTAAAGTGCCTGCAGTGGACAATTCCTTGCCGTATCAGATTGCTGGAGAATTTATCGTGGATAAAACACAACAGAAACATAAAACAAAACCTACAGCTTAACTGCATGTAGTGCACATCGCCAGTTGATCATTACCCATTTAAAACCCACCTCATGGATCAACATCGATGTTGGTGTATTTTGACTTCCGCCGTGAAATACCACTTCTGCCATGGGATTGGTGGTTGTGCCATGCCATTTGTGGGCCACCGTATGCATTGGAGGGGTAACTGAGTTGTTTTTGGGTCACAGGCTGAAGGATTACGGTACAGGTAGCATCAAGGGTTTTTTATTATTTGCATTACACCTCAAACTGCTGACTGTTTTGTTTGTTTTTTATCACTGTCCCACAGTTTGAAAGGTGTACCTTTGGCTTACGATGACATCAAAATTATAGGACTACATGGGGACATTTTTGATGACCAAGGCTACATTCACTTAAACATCGAAGCATCGTTTGTGATATTCAAACCGAAGAAAGGAGAGACACTTGAGGTGTGTGTTCTTGTGCCCTTATCTCCTGCTTTAATGTGTACATCACAACCTTTAAATCAAAAACTTGATCATTGTTTATATTTATATGAATTTAGATTTATTAATCTACAGTTTTAAAATAATACTTTAAAAGGTTAAGAGAAGGAAATCTGCTGTTTCTTTTAATAAATATTAAAATTTTTGACTTTCTCCAAAGGGTGTGATTAATAAAATCGGAGTGGGTCATGTGGGCTGCCTGGTGCACGGTTGCTTTAACGCCAGTGTGGTGAAGCCAGCTCAGCTCACTCCTGAGCAGTGGAGAGACTCGGGCCTGAAGGTGGGAGAAAGTCTAAAGTTCCAGGTGTTTCAGCTGGATGCTGATGTGGCTGGAGTCCTGCTGATCAGAGGAAGGCTGGAAAAATCCAGGTATGTTTTTATTTTTACTAAGCCTGATTGATTTTAGAGCTACTATCAGAAAGTGGGGAATAATAAAATCTGTTTGATAGTTGCATTATCAGTTTGATAAGACTTCAGTTTCACCCTAGTGAGTGCGCGAAATCACGAGAATGAATTTTCTGATGAATTTGTCAGTTAATTTAAGGCAAGGGCTTTTTTCTTTCTTTTTTTATTTTTTTGGGATGTACCATAATCACACAAGGGAAATTTTGGCTCTGCATTTAACCCATCCAAAGTGAGCACACACACACACTCGGAGCAGTGGGCTGCCACACATTGGGGCGCCCGGAGAGCAGTTGGGGGTCCTGCGCTTTGCTCAAGGGCACTTCAGCCATGAAGGTGGGGGAAGAGAAGGGGCAGCTCACTCCCTCCACTGCCACCCATTGTTTCCTGCTGGTTCGGGAATCGAACCAGTGATCTTTAGGTCTCAAACCCGTTTCTCTAACCATTAGTCCACAGCTGCCCCAGTTAATGGCAATAATAACAGTATACAGATATTAAGTTGTTAAATCAGATATAAACGAGTAAACTTCTAAATAGAATCAACATTGGTTCCTATACATGAAAGAATGGTATAACCTGCCAGTATTCACATGATTACGTTTTTATGGTCGGATACACGTGAATCACGGGCGACTTTTCACAGTACAGTGTCGCCCCCAGTGTGCGGATTTATTACTTGCTTTTTCCCATAAAGAAGCTTGTAATAAATATAAGGTGTTTTGATGTGCAAAGATGTTTGCAGTGTATGCAGGCTTTTACGTTTGGGTGTAATTGCCTTTTATCAGTGTTCCTGTGAGCCTCTAATGTTTAATTTCTGCTGTATTTCAGGGTGAATGAGCTTGTTGCCTCCTTCAGCAGTACAGAAACAGGGCAGGATGAGACCGTAGAAGCCGCCACTGAACCAGACTCGCTCACTACTGAAGACCCCTCAGAAAGCGCTGACTTTTCCAAACCCAAAAAGAAGAAAAAGGACAAAAAAAGGGATAAGCAGGTAGTGGAGGAGGTGAATAGTAACCAGACAGACCAGATTGTGACTGATGATGTTAACGGTAACAGAATGGAGATGGACCCTGATCCCAGCAGCCGTCCAAAACAAAAAAAGAAGAAAAAGGACAAAGAAAGGGACAAGCAGGTAGTAGAGGAGGTGAATAATAACCAGACGGACCAGGTTGTGACTGGTGATGTTTACAGTAACAGAATGGAGGGGGAATCTGATCCCTGTAGCCATCCAAAACGGAAAAAAAAGAAAAAAGATAAAAAGCGGGAATCAGACACTGAGCTGCCCACCCCTGGCGCTGATCTCCCAGGCAGTGACACGAGCGGATACATTAGTGATAAAAGCAGTAAAAAGAGAAAAGCACAGGAGGACATGCTCATCCAAGAACCCAGCCTTCCAGCTAAAAAGAAGAAAAAGATGAAGTAATGCATGCTTACTGTGACTTTTTAGGGATTAAATTTTGTATTATTAGTAATATCTCAATTCAATAAAGGACAAATTCCACTGCAACAGGATCTACATTTTGTGTTTTTACTTTTTAAACAATAGAGGGCAGTATGGAGTTGGTTTCAATTGAAAAGTATTAACGATGGGATGAAGTTTAAAAGAGAGATTTAATAGCACATCTGTATTTTTGTTACATCTGTAGTTTTGTCCAGTTTTATATTTTAAAATTAAAACTTTGAGAAAACCAAGCATTTATTCAAGCGTTTCCCTTCCAAGCATCCTCTCAAAGGACGTTATTGGAAAATTACAAACACTGGAGAGCGACCCTGCACACATTTTAAATGGATTGTGTAGTTGTCAGCAGTCCTGTTTTGTTTGTTGGAAAGGTTTCCCGGGTTCGGTTTAAACCTGTTGGTTTGTGTTTCATTTAAATGAAGATTGCGAATACAATAACATCACATTTACTCATAAGCAGTGTTTGTAACAAGACTAAAAAAAATACTACTTTAAGCGCATTCATCGGCTAAAGCGGGGTCTTTTTAAATTGTTTGATGTTAAATGGTGGAATCTGGTGCAATCTAGTGCAAGCTTAAATGTTTAGAATATTAATATTTCCAAATATTAATGTTTCCTTACTGTAACACAGGTGATCTTTACTGACAATTAACATGAAACCTTTTTTTAATTGTCTCATGAAATATGTAAAGGCCCAGGTGTTAGCTAATATGTTTGTTTTTTAATGGGTTTTAAATAATACATTTCTGACAAACTATAAAGAAGGTCACTTAAATCTCTTGTCGTCCATGTTATGAACGACAGAATAAGATTTAAGATTCTTAATTGACATTATGTTCACCAAATGAAATTTTATATGAGACTCTCAGCTTTAAAAAGGTACAAGCAAAGCAGTAAACTGCAATTAACCCAGACAGGAGCAGAATATAAACAAACAATTATATACACAACTTTTAAATAGAAATATAAGAGAAATATAAACTCTAAACACCTGTGAATATAAACTGAAGACTGGTATGTACACTGAAGGCACTAGGAAATGAAATGAATAAATAGAAGAAGCAGAGTGGATATAAACGAGAATGTAAATTTAAATTTAAGTAAAGTGTGGCAGTGCAAGACAGTCATAGAGTTTGTGGATTCACTGTCCTTTTACAGAGAACTGATGTCTATGTGAGAGTCGGGGAGGGGGGGGTGAAGGGGTGATGGCTTTCACAGCTCTGTGGAAGATACTGTTTTTAGTCTGGTAAGGGGTATTAAACTAAGTATATGTATCCATGATGTCTTCTATGTCACAATTGAGGCCTATGAACATATAAATTCACCAGGGAAAAAATGCAGGACAAAAACATAATAGGATTCCCATATCTTCCGTGGATTCACTGCTCCATCGGGCTTTAGTGCTCACCGGTTGATGGCACTCAGACACTTACTTGTGTCTTTTCCCACTTCGTGATAACATACATAACTTTAAATGAGTCTTTCTTTACATTAAACTTGCAGCCCACTACACATCAGCTTTTAGGCATGTTGAGAGAGCTGGGGGGACAAAAAATCAGTAGACATTAACTGGACTGTATTCTCGAAGGTTTGTTTCTGCCTCTTTAACATGGGGGGCAATTTCCCGCTGCCGGTCACTTGATCGAGACCCGGATTATTGACTGTGAGGTACTAGAAATACTGGAGATTACAGAGGGAGTACGCTTAAAAGATTTCACTTCTTTGGCCTTTAGTCAATAAAAACAATCTTTAATTTTTTAAAAATCCTACAGAAAAGTGCAAAATGACAGGAAAATGCCTAAAAATACGACTTCTGACAATTTTGTTTAAATCCGACAAAAATTGGAAAATCCAACTTTTTACTGACACTGCATGACCAGTGCTAACTGGTTATATTTTCAAAGGATGCTAAGTCAAATTTGCTCAGTTGGATAAACAGTATAGATGAGTATGGATGGGGATATGGATTAAGTTGTATTATATGATTGTTATAAATTCATTCAGTAGTACTCTTCAGTCATTGACAAATGTCTGGTCGCAATGTGGACATTCATGTATAAAAGCTCATCTCTCGCCAACCTATTAAACGATTTTAATCAGCTATGCCTTACATTAATCCTACAAGCATACAGAATGTTTTTGAAAGCAGCAGGAAATTGTGCATTTATTTATATCTTTTACAGACAATAAAAGACATATCCATGATCATATACATTCTAGGCTGGACAAAAGTCTTGTTGCAATTATATAACATCAAATGCTGTATCACAGTAATAAGTAAAATTAGTAAAAAAATAAAAAGTCATTGAACTGAATATACATAAAATACAGGTATTGAAGCAGCTTTCAGGCAATTTTTAAAATCTTTTTGCAAAAACTGTAGAAACCTTCAAGATCTCCTAAAGGCAAATGAAAATAATTTTACAAGCAGTAGTAAGAAATTTCAGACCCCCTCGGTACACATAGGTAAGCTCAGTCATGCAAGCAAAACTATCCACAAAACAACTGGCTGCACATAAGTTGTAGTTCCTCCTGATGATTCCCTCAAAATCTCCATTAGGACTTCTAACTATATCATATTTCTTATAATGGTCATCATACACCATACAGGTTCTGTACAAGACAATGTCCCCCCAGTGCAGCTAACTGGGTTATCAAAGGCCAGCAATGTCACTGTCTGTGGTGAGAGGCATGTAAAAGAACCATTGCTGATTTTCGTCAAGAGTAGCTGCTTTGCCATCAGCGTGTTTCTGCTTTGCAATGGCCTGGCAAGCTGTCCAGGGTGTACTCTGCCCTCGCCCAGAGTCGGCTGAGATGGCGTCCAACCTCCCCGCGACCCCAATTAGGATTATGCGGTTCAGAAAATGAAATGAAATGAAAGGTTGGTGAGATATGGGTTTTTATACATGAATGTCCATGTGCGACTTATTCCTTACATTCTGTAATTACATTCTACATATTGTACTGTGTATAATTTGTATGTGACGAATAAATTTGAATTTGAATTTGACAATGACTGTAGTTTCTGGATTCGGAAGGCACGGTGGCATAATGGTGAGCACTTCAGCCTTAAAAGAAGGTCCTGGGTTTGATTCCTGAGTTCGGGCGTTTCTGTGTGGAGTTTGTATGGTCCTCCTGTGCTTGAATGGGTTTCCTCCTGGTACTCTGGTTTCCTCCCATAGTCCAAAGATATATATGAATACATATATGAAAATTGGCTGTTGCAAGTTGACTGAAGATGTGAGTATAAGTGTGAATTGTTCTGTGTGTCGGCCCTGTAATGGTTTGGAAAGGTTTGGCTTTTTACCCTTTGCCCAGTGTCAGCTGAGATAGGCAACGGCCTCCCCATGGCCCTAGTAGGAGAAAATGAGTCAGTGTGATTCAGAATTCAATGGCTTTGAAGACTCATCTTTCTGTTTCTGCTTTCATAGATTCGCATGTTAGCAGCTGTAAATGCTGATGGACAACTTTGCAAATTGAAGTGTTCCTCCACTTTCAATCAATAAAATTTTCAAGTTAAAGGGTCTATTGTGTTCATGAGGCGTATTACTGAGATACATATCAAAAGATCTGGCACTTATTATTTTAAAACAGGTTTGCATTAATCCTGGAAAACAGGATTGAGATAGATAGCTGAAATGTCCCGGTATACGTCTCAGTCTGAGAGGGTTTTCCCAGACCTGACCCAGCCAACACACACGTGCTTTCATTCCTGTGCCAGTATTTCGTGTTGAAGGTATAAAGTTTCTTATATTACGTTCACAGGAAACATAAAAGGGCCGTTCCAAACCTCAGAAAGATTTCAGAAAAAAAATCCAGAGGAAAAACTGCATTATTGGCAGGTGCTCAGTCTGCTCCCCACTGTGCCTTGTGTTCTGAGGAAATATTCCCACCTCCATGCACCTCTGGACTTCGGCCTGAATTCATGTGAATGCATTAAAGCAAGGACGTCCAAAACCATTTTCTCTTTTATCGAAAGCCAATTTGGTAGGGAGTATACAGAGACACAGGAGCTGGAGTACCTGCAGTAATAAAAGAATTACAATACTAGATACTGGGCTACAAATTCAGGCTTTGTCATTCGAAATAAATTCTACTCTGAATGTAGTTCTGCTTACATTCATTCACTTGTTCCTTTCCTTTATACTGCAACATCTCACACAGGGATTTACATGCCAGATGCTCCATATAATCCAAGACTAGTAATAAATGTGGAATTTTGTTGTTGTTGTTGTTTTTTAAACAAAGTAAACGGTATCATCACTGCCTTGGTGAAATTTTCTATAACAGCTGTTTACTAAGCATTTATGGAATGTGTTTCCAGTGACAGGGGTTTAAAACAGCCAATAAGCTTTCTATGCTTTCCATTTCATCAGGAACATGATGACGATACCAGGAACTAACCTTTCTCAAAGACATGCCACAACAATAAAGTAACTTTACTTATTCACTCACTCATTTGCCAAACCGATTAATCCTACTAGGGTCATGGGGAGGTTGGTTCGCGTGGTCGAGTAGCTTAATGTGCATGTCTTTGGAATGTAGGAGGAAAACAGAGTACCTGGAGGAAACCCATGCACGCACAGAGAAAACATGCAAACTCCACAAAGAAATGCCTGTGCCCGGGACTGTTTTGCTATGAGCTGGATGTGTTTGCCATCGTGCCACCTGTCTTTCTTTAATTCATACTAAATTGTAATTTCATGCAAACGGCTGTGATACTTGAAAAATAAATGAGTTTGGGACACAGTTTAAAAAAACACAGTTCAGCTGACTGTTCCAAATTGCCCCCAGCTGTAAATGTGAGTGTGAATAGGTGAATTGGTGAGCTGTTCAGGGTGTACTTCACCCAGAGTCATCTGAGACAGGCTCCAGCCTCCTGGATTAAGTGGCTCAGCAAATGAATGAATGAAACACTAAGTAGCATTAAGTTTTTGCAAACTGTTGTGGAAAGTCTACTTCACATTGAGCCATATTGCATCACCTTGTCAATTATTATTTCCCTTAAACAGCACACCTCATGGGTTTCATTACTCAGCAATGCAATGTTGTTTTCTGTACCACGATGTCCTTTGTTAGGATCATGGAGGTGGTGAAGCCCATTCCAGCTGACTGAACAGCTTACCAGACTATCACAGGGCCAGCACAGACACACAACCATTCACATTCACATCTAGGGGCAATCAAGAATATCCAATTAGCCCAGAGTGCATATCTGTGGACTGTAGGAGGAAACCGGGACACATGCTGAGCCCAGAGCTTGAACCCAGGATCTTCATGCTGTGAGACACACATTCTAACGACTACACCATCATGTTGTACCAAAAACATTTTTCCTAAAAATGTCATGTCATTTCATGTCATGTCATTTTCTGAACCGCTTAATCCTAATTAGGGTCGCGGGGAGGCTGGCGCCCATCTCAGCCAACTCT
>JAOUQZ010000028.1:4196689-4221689 GCA_028564935.1 Neosilurus hyrtlii
GGGGGGGGGGGGGGGTCAGCCTTAGGTCCTCCACCTGTACAGGAAGTAGCGACCACTGCACAGGAAACACCATTCTCCCCAGACTAACTATTAACTGTTACCATTTCACCAAAATCCATCACCTGGCTATAAGACGTCTAGACCACCTGACTACAGCAAGCGCACAGTCAACAGGAAAAAAACGGTCCCCAGACAGAGAGGCGGCATCATATCCTGCTGGTCTTATACTGCAAATAAGCTCCAGTGAAAAAGTTTATAGGACCAGTTGCCTGCATCCTATAAAAAAAGTTAGAATGCCAAGCAATAAAGCTTTTACAGAAGTGACACCTATTTACCTGGGGTGCCAAAAGGTAAACACATCTGCAGATCCGTTATGTATTTGTCTTCCTTATTTTGCCTCAGCCTAATCATTATAAATATTGGCTTATTTATCCTCTGGTTAACTGGCTTGAAGCACACCAGAAGCTTTCAAACTGTGGTAAGCCACCATTTAACACGGGCAATTTAAAACTCTAAAAAAATACCCTTTATTTGCTATTTGGTACTTTCCAAGCTACCACTGCCCAGCAGAAATGATCAATTGTGTCTGCTAAGTACCAAAATCCCCTGTGTGTGCAAACTAAAGAGCGTCTGACTCTAAGCCGTCCCAGCTCTGGCCTACACAGAAGCTTGCAGGCTATATGGGACCAACTTCATAAATGCCTGCATGCTGCATTTGGCCAATAAAAAACACAGAAACCAGGAAAACCTCCATGAAGGGGCCTTGATAAACATCGAAGCCAAGCTACACTTTAAGGAAAAAAGTTCCTCAAGGATTTTTTGGACGATAAATTGTAATAGTTTTCTACATGAAACCTCTTCTGAGAGGCAAACGCATGGTGTATGGTTTTACATCTATTTAGGCTGGTAGGGAAGCCCTCTTTACCAAGACTATAGCCAAGTACAAATCCAATGTAGCCAACACATGATACTAAAGTCATCTTAAAGTACCAAAGTCTTGCACAGATATCCCACACCAAAATATTCAGTGTTGGTCAGCAACCAAAAGTCAGTGTAATATGGCTTAGTCCAGCTCACAAAACTATATTAACTCAAGGCTGAACTAGCCAGTCCAGAAGAAAAATACAATACTAAGGTCTAGTGCAGCACTAAAAAGCTAGGCTAAACTAGCTACTCCAGGACAGTGAACCTATTCTAAAACAAGCCAGTCAAGCACACAGAAACTATACCAAACTAACCACTCCAGTACAGTAAAGTCATGTTAAACTAACTAGTTCAGCACACAAAACCCATGCTAATCTTGCCTGTCCAGCACACAGAAACTATGCTAAACCAGCCGGTCCTGCACAAAGCCATGCTAAAATAGCCAATCCCGTACACAGAACCCATGCTCAACTAGCCAGTCCAGCACACAGAACACATTCTAAAGTAGTCAGTCCAGCACACAGAATATCATGCAAAACAAGCCAGTCCAGCACACAGAGACTATGCTAAACTAGCTAATTTAGCACAACAAGGTCATTCTAAACTAGCTAGTCCAGCACACAGAACCCATTCTAAACTAGTCAGTCCAGCAGACAGAAGCTATGCTAAACTAGCCAGACCAGCACACTAAAACCAAACTAAAGTGGTCCAGTACAGCACAAATTCAAGACAGGTTAAAGAAGCTAAACCAGTACTTAAAAGCCAGGCCATTGTAGTCCAGTCCAGCTAACCAGTCTAGCACAATAAACCCATGATAAGCTAGCCATTTCTGCACACAGAACCCATGCTATGCCAGCCAATCCAGCACACAAAACCCATTCTAAATCAGAAGTTATGCTAAACTAGCCAGTGCAGCACAGGAAAGTCAGGCTAAGGTGGTCCTGAACAATTCAAATTTAAGACAGGTTAAAGGAACTAAACCAGTACACAGAAGCCAAGCAAATGTCGCCCAGTTTAACACATGATCCTGGCCTTGACCTACTTTCAGACATGTGTTTACACAAGCAGCAGATAAAGCCACAGCATTTTCCCTTAATATTTCTGGAGACTGCCATGACCGGGTGGGTGGCAGGCCATCTATTCCTTTTTTTTAAACATTGACGCCTTCCTCATTACTACATAACGGGACTGCCAGACCTGGACAGTGGGTAGGTGTATAATACGTCTCTCTATCACTTTCATAGCATTTCTATTATGGAAAAAATATATTGCCCCAAACTTAATAAAATGATACTCAGAGTAAGAACAGAGAGAAACAGTCTATAAGAAAATGAGTTCGAGGGAATCATGAGCCTGAACTGCCACTGATTTATTTTCATGAGAACAAGGGTAGAGCAACAGGGCCAGTTACCACTTTCCAAATTTTTCATGGACAGGATTAGACAGAGACAGCATTAGGCCTCCTCAGTGAAGGGGAGAGTACATTGCAATGGGACACACCACATAAAGTACAGGGACTACTCAAAATCGTCCTTATATAAGAGGATGGGTCATAAAAGTGATATGTTGCTGTACACTGTCTTTACTTTATGCCTACTTGTTATCTTAGGGCACAGGACTGTCAAAGTGAAGTGTCCTCTCAAGTTACAGTCTTGCAAAGCAATTGTTCAATTAAAGTTTTATGTATTTGTCTAGAGTGTTCCCTTTCCAGCCTTTGGGATAAAGCTTACAATGTTCCTGGGACCTTGCCATTGTATAAGGTCTGAATGTTCTGGGAGAGTGCCCATAGTCTCCAGGGCAGGAGCAAGTGTTTACATGGTTGATGAGACCAGCTAGAGGTTGGTGAGAGATTTTCAGGTTGGATGGGTAGGTCTGTGTAAGAATGAGACAGGACCTCCTTTTCCAGTTCTTTGTGATGTTTTGTAAGGACTGCGGCCCAAGTACAGGCAGCCAGTACAGACTTATCGGTATTGACTTGCTCACAGGAAAGCTTACTATAAACATGCTCAAAGTACTTAGAACACACATTTTTATTTTCAGTTTTCATGAACTGAACTGGTTGAATAATGAGTCTTGCTCTTGCAGAGGTTCTTAGTAGGTGGCACTTGCTAATGTTAAATCTGGCTCTTTCTTCTCCTTCTTTTGACTTTTCCTAGGCTGGGTTCCTGAGAGCTCCCAGGCCCCGGCCTGCCTCGCCGCAGACTGTGAACTGGAGTGGCCGTTGATAAATCACTCCATGTAAGGCCTTCACGATTAATTTCTGCATGTCAGCAGTGAAGCTGCTGCGGCTTTGGGGGTTTATGTTGGCAGACATGAGGAAAAGAAAGACAGAGAGTAAGAGTGAGAGAGAGAGTGAGAAGAGGAAGGGAAAGATGGGGAAAAGCGAGGAATCGGGGGAGTCAGTCTGAAGGTTCGGAGGGTGGCGTGGCATTCCAAGAACAACATTTCCCGTCGGTGGGGTAAGGCCACTGTTGCCTGACAGCCTGGCATTAATCTGGCCCACATGGAGCCAGATGTGAGGTTCCACAGCTGGGGAGGAGAGGAGAAATATCGCTCTACTGTCTCTTTCCTTCTCTCAGGGCTCCTCTCAAAATATTGCTCCCCTGTTTCTCTGACTCGGCACATGCTCTTTTTCAGCCTCTCATTTTTCTTCCCGGTATCCTTTGTTAAACAAAGACCCAGAGGACCATCAGGCATGACCTGTCATTCTCTGAACGATGTGCCTGAGTCCTTAGAGAGATGACGGTGAGCGTTAGTTAAAGATAAATGCCAAACTCACATGGTCTATACCCATTCCGAGAATTTCAATGGAGAATCCAACAAACCATGTGTCAGGTCTCTAGGAGAAGGCATAGAATAGCCAAGCATACAGTGATTTAATGAGATCACCACATAAACATAACGGGACATTTTAGCTGAAACCACATAAAGATTGTTGATTGCATGTAGATTCTCATGCATATAACAGGTGTGTCATTCCAACTTGAGGTCCATATTACTGTAAGTAAATACGAGTTGAGGTTTAGGGAAAATGTCGTTCTTTGTGTACACAAACTTGCTGATTGCTGGGAAAGTGAATTTAAAAAGCACCGGGACCTGGAGATTAAAGTTCCATTTAAATCTGTTAAACAAATTTGATGCAGAGAACTGAGGTGTGCACACTAAGTGCCTGATTTATCTTCGGCATGCAATTAAACCCCTGCATGCACATCATAAATTTCCTCTTTCTATTTTAGTTCAGCAATACACTCACACATATAAGTCTTTAGTAGCTAAGCAAACTCATGCTCACACATGGCATATCCACTTTCAACTACGGCTCTTAAAAACTTAATTTCATCTGTTTTATTGCATTTGATGGTGCTCTTATGAATTTATTTACACTAGTCTTTCTCCTGACAGACTTTATGTTTAAAGGGAATATTATTAGACATAGAGGGCATTAGTCATTTGGGGAGTTTTAGGAGCATTTGGGAATAATAAGTTTATTTATAGTTTGTTAACTAGCCACACAAATATATTTACACCTGCTTCAGTTTATTTTTCAGTGATGTAATACTTCCTGAACATTAGCACAAGGCTGTGTTGAGTTGCTCTGCAGGCTGCACGAAGGCACATGGCTTCAGAGGCTGACAGGTAATTGGAAATGCATGTTTTATAAAAGCGAGAGAAATGGACATCTGTTTGGGATTTTCTGCTGGCTTCTTGTTGAACACATCCAGAGGAGTGCAGAAGCGCTAAAAGGACCTAACTAACCTCAGCCGGACAGTCTTTCACCATACAAAAACGTCATTTCTACTGTTTCCGTGATTCCCCTTTTGTGAAACAGGAAACCATGTAGCGAAAAAACAAAATGGCCACCAGAGCTGCGAATAGAGTAGTAGCTACTTACAGTAATTTCCTAAAGACAGTGATGGGATTGTGCACGCTGGCTAACTATGACATCTGTTGCCCAGCTGTTCCACCTGCAGTCACTGTCCGTTCAGTCGCAGGTGGATTGCAAATGCATGGAGGCACCACAGCAGCACGATAACACGTGCGGGTCAAATGGAGGATGAGTCTATCATTTATTATTCTTTGGTGAAGGCATCTGTGTAGGATGATATTTGAGTTCGCAAATCAAATCGTAGGCCTTCAAAAATACCATGATTACAGCAAATAGGCTAAAGAAATACCACCAAATCAGAGGTGAATTCCTAAACATGGGTATGTTATATCCCACCATTATCACTGGCTATGGTGACCACTAAATACACTCTGTCTGTAATCTACATTTAACAAACCCACACTTTAAAGATTTACTCTACAGTACACATTTTTCATATGAATGCATCGGCAGTTATTGTGGTCGGCTGTGCTTATTACCATGAATTACCTATCAGTATGATGTGGTTTTTGAAGACTGACTATTTCTCTGTGTTGCAATTCAGTCCAAAGCAATAACATTCCCCCCTTAAATTCTTGACAATTGTGCTATTATAGATCAAGAGTGTTTAAAGAGCTATGGGGTTTCATTATAGAGAAGAAAATGCACAATACAAATTAAATAAATAGGGCAGAGGGAAAATAATAGGAAGGCAAACAGACTGTGGTTAGATCTTTGTGGCAACGAAAGACAGCTCTCTAAAAATACTGAGAGCCTGGAGTCATGGTGAGGTGGCCTGCTAAAGCAAACAAACTCAGGCAGAGGCTCGTACCTCGAGGCGAGGAGTGGAGGAAACCCCCAGTGGAAGTGTTGGTGGGGGCGCAAAAGCCGAGTGCAGAATTTGGGGGTTGATATTTTTGGGGCTGGAGGGGTGGCAAGGGGGGATGAATGGGATCTCTCCGTTCATCTCTCTGTGCTGTCCGCCCAGCTGTGCAAACACGCACAGTGGGCTTTGGTGGGGAAGGAAAGGCTGGCCAATAAGCCTGATACATGGAGGGGATGCAGTGACCCACAACATTACTTTCTCTCTCTGATTCCCCATAACTCCATTCTTCAGTCTCCAGAGAGCCAGGTTACTCTAGAACTGTTACCAAAAAAACTGTCCGCATCTCTGCCTCCCTCTTTCGCATCTCTCTCACCATCTTCCCACTCCTTCAGTTCTCACACTCCTTTTCCCTGTTCGACTGTAATTCTTCCTTCCTTTCACATTTCTTTCTCTCTATCCTCATATTCCACCATCATCCCTCTCTCACAGGGCTACAACAAACCTCTCTGGCTCTGGAGGAGCATGTATCTCTCTGCCTTCAAGCCATAACTCGTCAGTCATATGAGGTTTGTTCGTGAGCAGACGGCTGTGTGTAAAACAGAGACGTTTCTACTTTATGCGTACATTATGTTCCCCTTTGAAAAACAACACACACACGCAAAACACTAGGTGGATGGGATCAGATATTGGACGGATTTGTTTTCTTTGGCAAAAGAAAGGTCTGTGACTCATTCCTGAGTTAGAGCCATTTACCACCTCATTAGAATTAAACAAACGCCCCCGCCACCTCCACTACCAAACACACACCCACATATCATGCGGAAAAGTTACAGCATAGACCATATCTTCAGTGCTTCATTGCTATATTTAAGATCTTTCTCATATTTTGGCAGCTGTTGCTTCTACAGCACTACACTTTGATGGGAAAATGACTACACCCTATTTACAGCATACGGTACATACATTGCAATTTAAATTATAAACGTCCTCTCATTCAAATTGTCATCTAGTTTTGAAAGGCTTTCATATTTTTTTATACATAGCTATAAAATGTATGCTTCGAGACCAAGTTGGTGACTTGAGTTTCTAGTTTAACCCCTAACACTGCATTTCAGAACCATTTTAGAGAGTCGCTGGTGCTGTAAGTATGCAGGAACATTTGACACAGTTTGTCAGAAGCAGACAAGCTGCACCCTCAGTGTTTATTGGCCTTTTGGATGCCCAGACTGAAAGTTCAGTCTGATGGAGAGACCATCACTTCAAAGAAAGAGACACAGTCATAACTCAGGACATTACTGGCATACCTTAACTGCTAATGTAAATTGTGCTTTGTACCAGCCCTCTAAGACTATTTTTCCAGTATGTTCTCTTTCACACTTGCCATTAAAATACCTTTTTATATTAGATGAATTAGAAATCCCATATACAATGAATTTGGTTGGATTTAAGCTTGTTAGCATCAGCGCCTTCTCAATATAACTACATTCCAGCAGCTGTTAATAAAATATTTGCTCAGAGGAGAAACCCTCGTCTTTGTAGCACCCCAGGCTCTGAAAATGGGAAAAAAAACAAATGAGGTGGACCACCAACAGCCAGCCAATCAAGACCTGGAGGCATCACTAGCTGCCACTTCCTTTGCACCAGCATTAACATGTTTTTAGAAGGAACACTAAACAAATAGAATGAACTTGTAACCTATGTGTTTACATTTTGTGTTTCAGAAGACTCAGCTGGTACCCACTGGATATGAGAAACTGCACCTTCTGATTGGCTAATCTACTACTAGGATATTAGCCAATGCATTGATAGATGATTTCCCCAAAGAAAAAATGCAGGGTCCGTTCACTCTAGACTTATTGCATGAAAAGCAACAACATTTGGATTTTTACAATTTTTATTTTATTTTATCTTAGTTTTTGGCAGTATGGTGGCGCAGTGGTTAGCACATCCACCTCACAACAAGAAGGTTCCGGGTTTAATTCCTGGGCTCAGGGTGTTTCTGTGTGGAGTTTGCATGTTCTCCCCATGCTTGGGTGGGTTTCCTCTGGTTCCTCTCACAGTCCAAAAACATGGACATTAGGCTAATTGGCTGTTCCAAATTGCCCCAAGGTGTAAGAGTGAGTGTGAATAGTTGCATGTGTGTTGGCCATGCGATGGCCTGGCAAGCTGTTCAGGGTGTACCCTGCCTTTGCACAGAGTCAGCTGACATGAGCGCCAGCCTCCCCATGACCCTAATAAGGATTAAACAGCTTAGAAAATGAATAAAATAACGAATATACCTTTTTTTTGTATTTTCAAGAGTTAGACTTTATCACTCTGCTGCAAGGAAAAGGCCTCCAGTCCTCGATGTTGCTTGATGTAGGTTGTCTGGGAAGAGAACTTTTTAAATGACTCTGCCACAAGTGGAAGTGTGGCGAACGGGCAAGACTTGCTTCTAAACTATACGCTTAGGGTTGACATGCTAATACTAGCAAGCTGTACTATGCTACCTGTGTCATTCTTCTGATGTATCATTTAGTCCTGAAAACGGCTTAATTTCTTAATTAATTCAATTGATGATGGTGATGATGATGATGATTATAATGTGATGACCCAGTCTGAGAATTGAGAGTTGCTCACAGCTATGTCCATTTCACTACAACGTGTAACCATACAACAACTTGATTTTAACGCATAATGGAGCTTCCAAGCGCAGCACCACAGTCATGCACAGAAAACACACAATCTAACTTAGGTAGGCAAAAATCTTATTAAACAAATAATTAAACTAAGAGAGGTGATACAAATGAGCACAGAAATCAGGTGGTAAAAAGTAAACCCAGGCTAAGACACCTATCAAGAGACATTTATCAGGAGCTCTGTTTTTAGGCTGTGCCTGAATCTATATAGTACATTATATACACTATATTGTGTAAGAGATTCACACCTAGTTATGAAGAAATGATTTAAGCAGAATGACGGTGTTTGTTAAGCTGTCTTCTACCATGTCCTATCATGTGATGGACTTTACAATCATTTCACATGATAAATATGTGATTATAAGGTAACTCATTTCAATATACCTTTTAAAATCTTTAATATGGATTTTCATTCCATGGTGCCACCAATCATGAATATAGAAGAATTTTCATAATATATCTTAGTTTATTTTATGCATATCCATGTTATGGTAAGAAATAAAAGGCCCTTTCTTTCGTGTAAGTGTTTCAGCTAAATAAAACACACAGCGTGTGTAATAGGAGGCCTAAACTTTATAGCATAAACGTTGAAAGGACATAATGGTTGTGCCTGAGGGACGTGTAGAAGCCCACCCACCCCATCCTTCACTGCAACAGCGAGGGCACAGGAAATTCCAGCACGGCTCTGAGAAGAAGCATGAGCCTCGGGGCTGTTCAGTCTCTCAGAGATCTACACTGTGTACATTCATCTTCTGTATTATACAGTATATTTCACAACCGAAGTCACAATATAAAGCAAAACACACTGAACTCTCACTTCAAGATAATTTACGGTAAGTATTTGAAAAACTTTGTATGTGTTCTGTTTTGCACAGGTACAGTTCCATCGAGCTTTTATAATATAAGAATATATTTCAAGTTCAGTTACAGTGATTTTATAGAGTTTTTATACTACATTGCTGCTGATCCATATAAAATGATCCTATGTGGGTCGCAGGGAGGTTTTAGCATATGGGTTAGGGCAGGGTACACCCTGAACAGCTCGCCAGTCCATCACAGGGCAAACACACATACAACTACTCACACTCACACCTAGGGGCAATTTGGAGCAGCTAATTAGCCTAATTTGCATGTCTTTCGACTGCAGGATGGAAACTAGAGTACCAGGAAGGAACCCATACCGAGTCCACTACACCACTGGGATTTTGTACCAGTTAAAAATAAACGTTTTCCAGCACAGGAACTTATTCTGGACAAATAAGCTGCATTTGATCTAATTAACCTCAACAGAGAGTTTATAGCTGCAATAATGTAAGATATACAGTACTGTCACTTATGGAACTCCTCTGCGGTTCCAGTTTAAACCCTCCAGCTAAGGACATATATGATGCAGATTTTTATTTTCAAAGCATTTCAGATTATCAAAAAAACAAAAAACAAAAACCTATGTCTCTGCATCATGTTTCCACCTTATATCACCAACTATGAATCTGTACGTCCAGCTATCCATGTTTATATTTATAATTATCATCCACAGATCCTGTGTAAATGCTCAGTCAAAACTCTTGATTCTCTACAGAAGCTGTTAAAGTTCTGCGGAGGAACTTTCCTCCTGAAATCCCATTGGAAAACCCATCTGAATCCCCCGCAGAGCATCAGGTGTTCCCCACGGAGGCTTCTCTGAGGATATACACTTGGTAAGTGACAGTACTGTAACAAGAACTAAGTTGTTTTGTTGATGTCCCACAGCATTATATATAAATATAAATTGATTAAATATATGATGTCAGTCTTCAATAAAAATGTATTTGTATTAAATAAATGTATCTGTAAATTGTTGTGTATTTGAAGAAGAAATAAAACTTTAGGATGTACTAACTCGACTTTGTCTCTGCCCACGTCATACTGTGATGTCATCTCCTCAAATGTTTTATACATTGATATTACTTAATTCATTCATTCATTTTCCAACCACTTAATCCTAATTAGGGTCACAGGGAGGCTGGCACCAATCTCAGCCGAGGGCAGGGTACACCCTGGACAGCTCGCCAGGCCATTGCAGGGTAGAAAACGCTGAAGGCAACCCAATGGCCTAGTCTTTACGAATGACAGCAATGGTTCTTTTGCATGCCTCTCACCACAGACAGTGAGAGACATGGCTGGCCTTTGATAACCCAGTTAGCTGCACTGGGGGGACAGCAGTGACAACTTGGTGATAGTGGGGCTTGAACCCCCGACCTTTGGATCAGAAAGCCAGCACCCTACCACCATGCCACCACTGCCCCTTACTTAAATCACTAATTATTCATAAAGTTATGTCACATCGATGTCCATATCCACTGTGGAACCCTGCTTCTCAAGGGTTCACCACAACTTCACAAAATGGTTACCCTGAACTTCATTTCCCATCATTTCCCATCAGTCTTACAGACTACAGCCAGATCACATGACCATATCACATGCTACAACTCTTCAGATTACACCCAACTGTTTTGTGTTTCCCCTTGATTAGTATCTCTATTTAAGTTCTTTGCTTCATGCCTAAGCATCTGTTTTTATGGTTGCTTGTGTGTGCCTGCGTAATTCTTATTTTCTCTTTTATTGTCTTTTCGCTCTCGTTGTGAGGGCACTTTGAGGTTTGTGTAACTGATGAAAGGTGTTAAACAAATAGAGAAGTATTTTTATTCTGGATATACAGCTCATTAACAGTTACTGCTTCATAAGCAGACCATAAAATAATTGCAAAGTGATTGCATCAAGAACACACCATTCTCACAGAAAAGAGAGAGTGAGAAAGAGAGATGGGTGAAAGCAGTGGGATGCTGGGAGACCGTGAAGCACACAGTGACAGGGAGGTCAAGATGTTTTATTTTTTGATTTATCTGTGCTGAGAGGAAAGTCTCCTGGCGATGCAGTGAATACAATCCAGAGGAAATTCTTATGAAGAAAATAAAACAGTTCATACAGCAGTGCAGTTTTAGACTTCAATATCTGCAACTTAGAATAGTTTTTATCTTAAGCAGACAGCCATGGAGTACAGAGATTTACTTTTAAATATGATTAATGGGTCAAAACATGATTAGACTACATAATAAACCTCCTCCAGGTTATCATAAAATCCAGGTTATCATTCATTATGAATCATTTTAATCATTAATTACACTCTTAAAAAGACTGCAAAGTCTACGTTCCTCTTGCTGTGAGAGAATCATTAAAGGGTCTATGTGGATCCATATGACAGCAAGTTTTTATTTCAGAAAGAGGTCCAAGAAGAACTTTTTTAAAGCTTGCTTTCCTCTTTTTGGAATCCTATTCTTAGAAAATTCTTGTGCATTTGTGGTTACAAGAACCAAAAGGACTTGATAGTTTAAGATTTTATCACGGGAAGGCATGGTGGCATAGTGGTTAATACCGTCAACTCACAGAAAGAAGGTCCTGGGTTCGAGGAGTTTGCATGTTTTCCCTGTGCTTGCGTGGGTTTCTTATGGGTACTCTGGGACTGGTGAGCTGTTCAAGATGTACCTCACCTTCTTGTCAAAAGTCACTTAGATCCTTACGCTTGCTCATTTTTCCTGCTTCCAATGCATCAACTTTAAGAACTGATTATACACATTCTGTGTAACACATACCACTCTTTGGCAGGTGCCACTGTAACAAGATAAACTTTGGCAGTCACTGGTCAGCCTTCAGCCAGTTTCACCTGTCAGTGATCATATTTTTCTTTGATGATGTAACTGAGAGGATTCAGAAAATGCTCCCAGAATACCAATGAGTTTGGAGACAGTTAAAATGGCAAAGAATGAGTACAAATTATTAGAGAAATATGTTTCACAATCAGAATAAAGAAGGCAACATTTTCACATGATGGAATTTTGAAACCAGTAATACTGCACTGTGCATCCAGCACATGAATTGCGGTTTTAAAATGAACTCTGTTGTCATTGATCCCCTCCAGTCGGTGGGCGGGTGAATTTCTACCAGAGTGTGTTTGCACGGGTTTCTGTAATTGATTGGTGTACCATTTTGGATGTATTCCTGCGTTACACCTAGTTTTCCAGAGATCGCCTTCAGATTCATGCATACCTTGACTAGGATAAACTGGGTACTGGAGATGAATGAGTGAATTAATGAAATAATGAAGAGTTGATATATTAATCCATGAGGGTGTGTTAAAATGTTCATAATTCAATAGTTGAATGTAACAAAATGTGGTTAATAAAAAGTCTCCCCTGAAATCCACACACCTCTTCCATCACTGTTGTCAGCCTGTGAACTTTTCAGCTTGCCCTCATACATGATTCCACCATATTTTGTTTGGCTTTTTTAAAACATTTGTGGCACCAAAAACACTAAGTGTCTTGCAATAATTTAAATATAGTAGCAGTCATTTTGTCCCTAATGACCTCTGCACTGGTTGGTATATTCTGTATTTGTGGTGAGAAAGAGCTGTATTTTTGCTGAAACCAACTGAACAAAGTGTGTGTGTGTGTGTGTGTGTGTGTGTGTGTGCGTGCGTGCGTGTGTGTGTGTGTGTGTGCGTGCGTGTGTGTGTGTTATTTGGTTGGGAAAGATTACGCTACAGGATTGTGAAATGGTGCCATTTGAATGCGAATATTTCTACAGTTTGCCTAAACTAGAAGAGATCTCCACAAATGTCAAAAACAAAAGTTGCGCCTTCACAATAACTTCATTTCGGTCATTCTTGCACAACTTCTGTTTTGGTTTTCTCCCCACATCTCAGTCCTCTGGGTGTAGCAATGATTTTGAAACTTAGTTCTACAAAGGCCTGGAGCACTCAAGCCCAGTCTGCTCCCAGCCCTATCTTTCCTTCTCGCTTCAGCTCACTTCACCTCTATCTTTGTTCCGAGACCTCAATTTGCTGCCATTCTCAGCATTCTTGCTCATCTCAGCCATGATCTTTTCACTTTGGCCACAATTAGGGGCCTGTTTGTTTTTTATTCTGGTGAATCAAGTAATAGCAGTGTGTTTTTGTAAGACTTTATCTGCAGATCTTGCACAACAAAGTGAGAGGAAATGGTCCTCAAGTCGGATTGAGGGGCAGAAAAGAGGGAGGTGGAGGAAATGGACAACGATATTACTATGCAGAAATCAGACTTATCTGAGGACTTGTTCCAAAAGCCTCAGGCCAAACATGCTGGATCTGGCCAGGACTATGCTTTCAGCCTTCGTTCCTGCTGCTAAAGGGATTGGACTTTAATAACTCTGAGTTGTTTAATGTCCTTTTTTTAGCTGTGTTTATGTGATTTGTAGTCTCAGTTTGATACCTTGTGACAAAACAATCCCTATTTTTTCCTCCATCTCTTCCTACTCTCTAATAATTTGTAATATAATGGCAAAAATAAAGTACTTTGTGTTTGTACCATCAGATGTACAAGAGTCAGATTTAGACTTTAGAAGGTTTTGGGGGAATTCCACAAGTTTCTGTGCCGACTGCAAATCCAGTCTCTGTGGACCCACAAAGTTTATAGTTTGTAGAGACCCTGGGTAGTCAGTTCCAGCTCACCAATACACAGAAATTGGTGTTAAATGCAGGGTAGGTAATTCTGGCAAGAATAACCAGCTAGAGTAAGCAAGATTTTGAAATTATCCAACCAAAAAATCCCTCTCCCTTCCTTCAGGCCTCCCCCCCATGACCACTCCTCCAAAACACATGAATATGTCCTGCCTGACTACTGCTGAAGGACAAGTTCATGAGAGAGAATTGTGGGCGAGCTGTATAGCACATTGTCATACCTTACAAAGAAAATTTCCCCAAAACAAACAAATCAGATAACTCTCTCAGTCGCCCCTATCATTAAAAATCCACACCAATGTTCACTCTGCTATGACCTTTTGCATTCATGCAGCAGTTGAAAGATCCAACTATACATGTGAAGTTAGAATTATGAGTATGTCAAGTTCAAGTGCCTTGTTGATGGAATGAAATAAATCATCATATACTATTTATTCAATCATGGGGTACACCCTGAACAGTTTACCAGTCTATCACAGGGCAAGTACATACACAACCACTCACACTAACACTCACATCTAGGGGCAATTTGAAATGGCCAACTAGCCTACTATGCATGCCTTTGGACTGCAGGAGGAAACCAAAGTTTCTGGAGGAAACCCATGCAAGCTCAGAACAAAACATTCAAACTCCACACAGAAACACCCACGCCGAGTCCAAGGACTCAAACCCCTGACCTTCTTGATGTTAGCCAGACGTGCTAACCACTACGCCACAATGTCGCCCCTCAATACATACCATCCTCTGTGAAAATTGTCACTTGAATTATGAGTTCGGGGGGTGGGGGTTCATGAGCAACTTCCAAGTTGGCAACTCATATTTACAATAATTCTGATAGCACTGATAGCACGTGAAGAAAACGACAAAGCCTTTTCTACATCACTCTATCTTTTTGTTGCTTTGTTTATAGCAGTGCACCGATAATTTACTGATCACTGACTGACGCCAACTATCCACAATTATATTGCTGACAGTCTGAGACCGTTGTGGTCAATCACAGATAGTCACAGATAGTTGGGGACTTAGTTGCAGACAGTCTCAGACCTAGTTTCTGACCATCAGAGATTTTCAGCCGAGTATTACGGTCACGGATATCGTCAGCTTGGTCCGCAACTATGATTGTAGCCAACAAAGTCTCAGACAATCTGGAACTGTCTGTGTCTGTCTGCAGCCATGTCTGCGACCATAGTTGGGAATAGTTAGCGATATGGTCACCAACTACAAAGAAGACAGTCAAAAATGGGTGCCAACCAGTGCAGATCATTGCAGATCATCACTGACAGTCGCCAACTCAAAAATCACGGGCAGTCGCCAAAGAATCACCCAAATGAGATCGGGCCTTTAGGTGTCACTTGAAATTCTGCCTACTCTTTCTCTGCCACCTGCCACTCTGGTGTAGCTTGCTGGCTTTAGCAATATGTCTACCCAGCTTTGTGGAAACCCCAGTCACTTGCGATGAGTCCTGGGAATGAGTGTGTATAGGCCATCTACTCGTTTCATCCAGACTGTTTATAATAGTCTTGTGACTGCCACAGATGATGAATATTTTTACTTTTTTACTATCAGAACACTTGCTTTATTCAATGTTATCAGGATGTCTGAAGATTAAAACATGGAAATATCATAATGATGCTTGGTTGAATTAGTGATAAAGCCTACTCTGATTGTAAGTACTATTACTTCAGTGCTCTTCACCTATGGCCAGTTCAGGTGTTCACTTATCCTATGGCCAGTGGAAAAAAGACGCTTGGTGGTGACAAGGATTCATACCCTACATGATACAGTTGGAATGTAATAAGGTAGTGTAGTTGTTTGCATTCTTGACTCAGAGCAAGAAGATCCTGGGTTTGATCCCCAAGATTGGCAAGGGCATTTCTGTGTGGAGCTCTCCCTGTGCTTACCATGGGTTTCCTCTGGATACCCAGGTTTCCTCCCACAGTCTAAAGACATGCACATTGCTATTGTATATTGGTCCTAGGTGTTTATCCTAGAAAGCATGGGGGGCTTTTCTCAGGTTAAAACGTACACTGCAATAAAAACCATGAAAGTGGCCCAGTGCATCATGGGTGTGAAATGTGTGAATGATTATTCAGTGTAATGTAGTGTGGTTGGAATCTTGTCTCAATATATTATATTATATAGATGATATGCAGACTGTACAAAGGAAATTAGCAATGTGATCCGGGTATAAGCACAAAGACTGCTTTCTTCATCATTGAACCTTTAAAGGCTAATATAAAATAGGGTGCCATCTGACTTACTGTATCTACAGTTTGCTTCTTGGCAATATAAACTTTAAATGCTTACTCTGCCTGAACCAGGTCATTGTTTCTTTGCTGCTCTTTTTTTCTTTTATTTTATTTCTTATTTAAAATCAATATTTACCCGGGAGCAGCCCCCGGGGCTCAGGATCTCAGGATTACCTCATATTCTCCTTGTCCAGCTGTGCTTTCTCAGCGTCTCCATGACAACGATAGGAATGTGCACATCATGTTTATCCTCCTGCCAAGAAAACAGACAAAGTCAGACAGACAAAGAAAAAGAAAGGAATAGCAAAGATGCTCTCACCTTTTTCTGTCGGAGTCTATGGAGAGCCTGTGATCCAGGACAAACAGCTTTTTTTTCTTTTCAGAGAACTTAATACTATGACAAAGTAAAGCTGATTTACTAATGGATTATTTTATGAGGAAGGAAAAAATAAAATTCAAGACTCGATGTTAAAGAAACTAGTCAGTGATGGGGTGGTGTGATGCCATTAACACCCTGAAGTTGATTATGTGTTTATTTCTTCTTATACCTAAACAATTTTTGGCAATTATTAAAATCTTCAGTGTTACTAAAAGACTTCTATTAACAAACGATTTATGGTTACAATTAATCTTGTGGAATATCCACAAGTCAGTTCCAGTTATCACATCGCTATAAACAAGTTTGAAGACTTTCTTGCACTAGAGACTCCTTCCATGAATATTAAATATAGAAAATTTCACCATAGTAATAATTATATTGAATACATTTTCGTTTTGTTAAATAACACGTGGTGGTACATTGAACCAGTGTCTTAGCACATCTGCCTCACGGCAAGAAGGTCCTGGGTTCGATTCCTGTGTTCAGGAATTTCTGTGTGGAGTTTACATGCTCTCCTCATGCTTGCGTCCAAAAACATGCACATTCGGCACTTTGGATGTGAGTGTGACTGCAAATGGTCATGTGTGTGTGTGTGTGTGTGTGTGTGTGTGTGTGTGTGTGTGTGTGTGTGTGTTCTTCTGCGATGGTCTGGCTGGTGTGAATAAAAAGCATGTTTTTTTAAATTTGTTTACTTAATTTATTTGTAGATTATATCATGTGTCCATCATATGAGACCTGTTACTGTAGAAACAAAAATGGATTAAAACTAGCTGGTTAATGTAAACCTGATATTTGCAATATAGACAGCATTATAGTCAGACAGGATGGCACAGTGACATAGAGGTTAGCATGTTCACCTCACTGCCTTGAAAATGACATTTCTGTGTGGAGTTTGCATGTTGTTCTCTTAGGGTACTCCGGTTTCCTCCCACAGTCTAAAGGCACATTAGACTACTCGGCTGTTCCAATTTGCCCCTAGGTGTGAGTGTAAGTGTGGATGGTTGTGTGCATTTGCCATGTGAAGGACTGGCGAGCTGAGACCGGAGTAGTAGGCTCCAGCCTCCCTATGACCCTAATAGGATTAAGCGGTTCAAAAAATGACAGAATGAAATACTGTTAGTGGGCTGTTATAAAAAATTATTAAACCACTTCTGACCAATCAGAATGAAGAATTCTACGTCATTCTCATCAATTTTCCATTTCACAAATATTTTTGGTTGTATGGTATAGTTGACCTGAATGTGTTTTTCAAGTCAATACCACAGGCCAACAGAAAATTACCTTCAATCTCTCTCTCTCTCTCTCTCTCTCTCTCTCTCTCTCTCTCTCTCTCTCTCTCTCTCTCTCTCTTTCTCTCTCTTTCTCTCTCTCTCTCTCTCTCTCTCTCTCTCTCTGAGATTCAGATAGTTGCCTATTTGACATCTTGTACAAAAGCCATCATGTCGCACCTTTCTGATTAGTCTTCATAAATATTCCCCAGACAGACTCCCTGTTATCAGCTGAGACCTGCACAAAGACATATTACAGACAGAAGAAGGAATGAGCTGCTCTCTTAAATCACCACACACTCACTCTGTCTGTCTCTCTCTCTCTCTTTCTCTCTCTCTCTCTCACACACACACACACACACATACACACACACATACACACATACAGGAAACAGTACAGTGCATGACCAGGTCAACACTCCAACAGTGATTCATATTTCACAGTGGTTCAGATTATAGTGGCTGCCTGACTGATCAACAAAGACCTGCTCTGAAAGACCAACGTATATATCCATGTATTGCCCCTTTCATCATGTCCTCCAGTATACACCTGGGATCCCTTTACTGTGCAGTGATGCCAAGGGTACTTCTGCTTCTCTCAATGTTAATCAATATAAACATTATTCAACTTTCACCTACTGACTTTTTGGGGGTTTTTTTAACGTAAACCATAGTAATTATTTACTATAACTGGAAAAGAAAAGTTAAATCAGATGAGGACCTAGATACTTAAGTGGTTTCTTTGTTTAAGTTCTGCCCCCTTGGCACAATCATTCATGCATTCATTCATTCATTCATTTTCTGAAGCGTTTAATCCTGATCAGGGTTGCAGGGAGGCTGGCGCCCGTCTCAGCCGACTCTGGGCGAGGGCAGAGTACACCCTGGACAGCTCACCAGGCCATCGCAGGGCAGAAACACGCTGATGGCTATGCAAAAACTGCATAAACTGCATAAACTGTTCTGTATTTTTTAAGAGAATTATATAAATATTTTAATCATTTTGACTTTATAGTGTGCAGCTCTAAGCATATATAATTAGAGAGAGATTAACTTTTTAAATCACGTTTTAAAACTTTCCAATACAACTTGTACAAATAGCAGTAAGTTTATGGAGTTGAAGATTTCTGATGAATAAATCTTTGCTTGGATGCTTCAATTCATGGAAAATAAATCCTGATATTTCACTATTATTTACACAGAGATCATTCAAATTAATATGTAATGACAGTCATTGAAATGCCTCCAGACTATTTTTATAAGACTAGGTAGATACAATATACATTTTATCAGAAGTATTTAAACTCTGAGACACCAGTGGGAGCTTTTCCATGGGAACAGGGAACTATTTGCACTAATTTGCAAAAGAAAGGCCACTCAAGTATAGTGACTGTTAGGGAATGTTATATTTGGTCTCTAACATTGGCCATTTAAGTAGCAGAAGTCTCATTACTTAGCCTCGGAGTGCACTGGGAAACCGAGCAAACACGACTCAGTGACCCTTTGTCAAGAGGCTCTTCTCTTTAGGCCATCATTAAGGACTGCAGAGCACAAGTGAGATCAAATGGAAGAATCACTGGGATATTGCAGGACTGGTGGATCTGTCTCCTTCTCCCTCACCCTTAAACTGGGTTTAGGCTTAAATGCACCTGAAGAAATGAAGATGGAGCCGAATGAGAAGACTTATTGAATCAGCAGGGATTGGGCCCTTTGGATTTTGGCCAAAACGGAACTGACCTCAACGCTCTGACAGGATTATCAAAAGAAAAAGAAAAAAAAAAGGTGAATTACAGGCGTCACTGCATGGCGTCCACGCGTCCCTGACCATCCGTCGCCATAACACATTAGGATTAAAAGCACTAACTTCTTGCTTATATAAGGAGTCGTGGTTAATCCGCTCATATGATAGTATAAAAGGTGCTAAAGTCAGTCATGTAGCTTTTTTCCACAGGATTTGTTTTGAACCATGGACACGCAGAGGCCTTTCCTCGAGTCGACCATGTTTAACTTGGTCAGTGATGTGAACTGCGAACTGCCTACTCGATCCGTCTTTGGAGGTGCGGAAGGCCTGGACTCATCACTCCCTTATCACATGGATTATCATGAAGCACGTGAAGACCTCACCTCCGCCAGGCACGGGTTTGACTGCACCGGTGCACGCGCAGGTGAGAGCGGCGTCCGGAAAGCGCAGAAGCGGAAGCGCGTGATCACCGGCGTGCAGCGGAGAGCCGCCAACATCCGCGAGCGCAGGAGGATGTTCAGCCTGAATGAGGCTTTCGATGAACTGCGGAGAAAAGTCCCGACCTTCGCCTACGAGAAAAGATTATCCAGGATAGAAACATTGCGCCTTGCCATCGTTTACATCTCCTTCATGACGGAATTATTGGGAAAATGAAAGAAAAGAAGTAGAAAAGATTGTCACTAATAATAATTATAATCATCATCATCATCATCATCTTGCGATGGCCTGGCGAGCTGTCCAGGATGTACCCCGCCCTCGCCCAGAGTCGGCTGAGATGGGTGCCAGCCTCCCTGCGACCCTGATTAGGGTTAAGCGGTTCAGCAAATGAATGAATGAAGGATCATCATTTTTTCAATAAAGGTGGATCGGACTGGAAATGTGATATATTTAAAGAGAGAGAGGGAGAGAGAGAGAGAGAGAGAGAGAGAGAGAGAGAGAGATTTGACAACCCCCAAACCTCCCTACCCCCCCGTTCTTAGGGTTGATTTTATACTCCAATGTATTTAATATATTTACAATCTAGGTGATTTGTGTGTGTGTGTGTGTGTGTGTGTGTGTGCGTGCGTGCGTGCGTGCGTGCGTGCGTGGGTGCGTGTGTGTGTGTGTGTGTTTGTGGTAAATTATCTTACAGAAAATCATAGTTTCACTATTAGTAAAAGAATGGTACTGTTATACCATCTCTAAAATAATAATAATAATAATAATAATAATAATAATAATAATAATAATAATAATAATAATAATAGGTCCGCACGGTGGCGCAAGAATGGGTTCGATTCCCGGGCTGGGGGCGTTTCTGTGTAGAGTTTCCATGTTCTCCTCGTGCTTGTGTGGATTTCCTCTGGGCCCCCTGGTTTTCTTCCCACAGCCCAAAAGCATGCACAGTAGTCTATTTGGCTGTTCCAAATCGCCTAGGTGTGAGTGTGGTTGTGTGTGTGTTTGCCCAGAAAAGCCTCCCCACGACCATTATTAACATTAAGCGGCTTAGAAAATAAATGAATGAATGAATAAATGAATAGTAGCAGTAGTAGTAGTAGTAGTAGTAGTACTAGTAGTAGTAGTGGTAGTAATAAAAATAAGGTTGTTATTATAATAATTCTTTTTACTATTTATGATGATGATGATGATAATATTAAAAATAATAATGATACTTTTTATAATATTCTGAAATATTAATGGGTTATTTAGTTTTCACACAATTAAAAACTCGCTCCTTTAAAAAATCAGTAAACACATTTCTGTCCTATTAATAATATCTTATTATTATTATTATTATTATTATTATTATTATTATTATTATTATTATTATTATTATTATCCATTATCTATACACATTGGACTGTGTAGGAAACCCAGAGAAAATTGACGCAAGCAGAACATGCCACCTCCACACAGAAAATTCCTCGGCCAAGATTCTCTCCCAGAACCTTCTTGCTGTGATGTGACAGTGCTAACCACTGAGCAACAGTGCCTATATGTTTGTTGTTGTTTTGTTGTTGTTGTTGGTGGTGGTGGTGGTGGTGTTATGAATATTGTTAATATTGCTGTTACAAAATTAAGATATTTGCATTAGGGTAACATGAACATTCAGTGTGAAATGTATGAATATATATATTTTTGCATAATTGATACATAAGGCTGAACAGGTGTTTAAAGTGCAGGTGTGTCAGGCCTGTTTCAGGACCATGGACAGTGCTCAGGTAGCCACACCTGCAGGCTCGAATTCAAACACTCTTGTGTGATGTTTAGTTGTACTTTATATTGTTTGCCTTGTTGGAACTTCATAAAAGAACCTGTGGGTGACTTGGAATGTTTTTAAATTTTTTTTAAACAATTAAATCGTTCAGATGAATATTTATCCTGTTTAACTTCACTTGTTGAGCTGTTAAAAAATCAATATCACTGCTCTACATTATAGTGTTATCCTGCCCAAAATATAAATAAACTTTACGAATGTCTTTGGAGATTGAATTAAGTTCAGGCGCAGACCAAACACTACATTGGAGTGTGCCTCGTGGAGACTGGGACTGAAAACCACTGATCTGAAATAACCGATTGATTTCATTGCGCCCCCCAGTGGCATCTTCATAAGATGCGAGAAATAAACAGGAGCTTGAGAGATGAAACTTTCTTATCTGAATGAATGTGGGTGCGCAAGTACTGCAGACATCCATGTCTCGATCTTTCTAACTTGTTTGTTTAATGATAATCGAGTAAGCGAGAGAGGAGACGTCTTTATGAAAAGTTTTTTTCCTGAGTCCTAGTGACAGCTGGGGCACTTTACACCGTGTTTTTTGTTGGGTTTTTTTTTTATGGGGGGGGGTGTTTGGATTGACATATCGTTTAGTTTAATGTTTGTTTTGTGTTTTGGCCGCACACTTGATGCGTCGTGTGCGTCACGCTGCCAGTGTGTGTGTGTGTGTGTGTGTGTGTGTGTGTGTGTGTGTGTGTGTGTGTGTGTGTGTGTGTGTGTGTGTGTGTGGAAATCCGAGTCTGACTTGGCTTCATCTTCAGCCCTCACTGCTCTCAGTCCCAGTGGGCTGAATGCTAACACAGTCGTGCACATTTCAAGACTTCACTGAACATGTTAAGATAAACAGTGGTCTATTTAAGCAGTCCAGACCAACTCTGTTCTCTATATACAAAGACAAATTAAATAATAGACTGATTATACCTGGACATTTTGACATATTCTGATGTGGCCAATTACAAGACAATGCCTTCACTGTGTGACTTCTGTGTAATACAGCTTACTGTATATATTACTAACAATTACATGACACTATGGCAGTTGGAAAATAACTGGATGGCATACTGAACTATCTAGCTATTTTTAATCATCCTACTGGAAAAACACGACCTTCTGCTGGCAGATATAGCTTGGCCAGGTTTGAAGTGAGTAAGCGAAAAAGCTTCAAACCCGTGATTGGGATGGAAACACTCATCAATCTGGCAACTTTTTTTAAGAGCAGTGACCACACCTTACACAGGCCACATCCAGAAAAAAAAAAAAAAAAGAGCAGACTATGAGAATGTGAGAAAAGTAGCACCTCTTCTGGCGAGACATCCAGGATGCTCATTTAAGCCAATGAAACTTCTGGACTTTTCCATACCTGCATGCTCACATGAAATGTTAGAATTAATAATTACTTTAATCACCTTAACAGATCTTAACTATCAGACATTTGTTGCTCTTCCCTGTTTATCTGGTCCAGTCGTCGATGCCAGTATTTGCCCACGCACGCGCACTACACTATTTTTAGCAATTAATTGTTTATGCTAAAGGTGTTAAGTCTTATCTTTGGTGTCAAGATTAAATTAGCATGTAATCTTAGAAGCTTATTAGTATCAAAGAGCAGGCAATGAAACTTACTGTCGGTTGAGATCACCACGCCCACATGAAACATAAACAACAATAACCTGCATTAATGAAGTCTTCTGTTTGTTTTAAAGCTTTGCGTTTTCTTTAAATATAAGGTCCCTGGAAGATCTTGTGTCTTTGGTGGAACCCTTTGAAATAAACTGAACCTTGCTTCAAATGTCCTGACCTTTAGAACCTAAATTTCAGTAAATATGCGTAAAGGTGTCTACGTGTATTGCAACCTTCTTAGGGTGTGGGTATGCTGTGTTTATTTAGTGTCACGTGCAGTGGGGATTTTATGCAAACTATGCAATATAAACCCTTACTGAATGAATAATAATAATAATAATAATAATAATAATAACATCGCTGTTAACTGCGCTGTCTCTTTTGGAGTCATTTTTTTCAAGCTGTGCACGTGTTTATTCTGTTATTTATCTGCTGAATGTCTAGAAACTTGTATAACGGATTTTTTTAAAAATACTTGCTCAGCCTCTCCTACTCCTTCGTCTTACGTCCCACGCACTCTTAGCCAATCACAGGCCTCCCCATAAAGTTTGCGCCTTCCAGGCTATAAGAGCGCTCCAAGCTTCCTCCTGAGTTTGAGCGACACCTCGGTGGCGCGCGAGCCCAGCGCGAGTGCGCGACACTTTGAAGGCGATTTCCAGAAAGGAAGTAGGGACCGGACCGAATCGAATCGAACCCAAGGTGATGTTCGAGGAAGAGGCGATGCACGACGAGTCAAGTTCCCCGGAATCCCCGGTGGACAGTCTTGGTAACAGTGAAGAGGAACTCGACAGGCAGCAGAAGCGCGGAGCAAGGAAAAGGAGAGCGAGTCGAAGAAGCGGAGAGGACTCGGACAGCCCGACGCCAGGCTCTGGGAAAAGAGGCAAAAAGTGCGCCGGAAGCCCGCAATCGTTTGAGGACCTGCAGACACAGCGCGTCATGGCGAACGTGCGGGAGCGACAACGCACGCAGTCCCTGAATGAGGCATTCGCCTCCCTGCGCAAGATCATCCCCACCCTGCCCTCGGACAAACTGAGCAAAATACAGACTCTCAAGCTCGCCGCACGCTACATCGACTTCCTCTGCCAGGTACTGCAAAGCGACGAGCTGGACTCCAAAATGGCGAGCTGCAGTTATGTGGCGCACGAGCGGCTTAGCTACGCGTTTTCCGTGTGGAGGATGGAGGGCGCATGGTCCATGTCAACATCTCACTAACGCGCACAGACCTGCTGCTTCTTTGGAGAGCGACGGTATGTATGCATGCCAAAGC
Source organism: Neosilurus hyrtlii (assembly GCA_028564935.1). Taxonomy (NCBI): domain Eukaryota; kingdom Metazoa; phylum Chordata; class Actinopteri; order Siluriformes; family Plotosidae; genus Neosilurus; species Neosilurus hyrtlii. The sequence continues at coordinate 4,221,288 of JAOUQZ010000028.1, forward strand.
CAGTGCGCACAATTTTAAGTGCGTAATATTATAATAAAATGTCATATTTAGGCCTACTATACATCCTAGATATATCAAATTTCTTAAAGCAAATATCAGGAGAATAGTTATTAATATTTTCACATTTTATTTCTTATTAGTGCATTAACTTTTTTTTAAATATCATCTTTGTCGTGCAGATTTCTAACTGTGAGCAGCAGAAGGACTGCAGGAGAAAGCCTGCACACAGCAATGGGACCAAAAGGAAAGCCTGTAGAGTCAGCAGGCCCGGATTATAGCCAAACAGGGACGATTTTGGAGACAATTTTGCCGGGTTGGACCGGTGGCGTCGTCGCGAGCACTTACCGACAGTATACAAGGAATTGCCTTCCGGATCCGTGCTTGTAAATGCGGTTTTGACGA
>JAOUQZ010000028.1:4226689-4234067 GCA_028564935.1 Neosilurus hyrtlii
GTGTGAGAGAGAGAGAGAGAGAGAGAGAGAGAGAGAGACTTTAATTAGTCATCAAGCTTCCACCCAATAAATGCAATAAATACTTACTTACCTCAAAAAAATATAAAAAAAAAAAATAAAAATTTTGGTCATAGTCTTATAATTTAATATATAATCACGTGATTTCTTTCTTATTTGTTATTAGCGGTAATTGGTGTTATACATACAGACAGTGAAACCAGTAACTAAATGACTAGCAGTCTGTTACAACCCTATTTTATCACTAACACAAATTGAATTCAAATTCATGATATAACCTTCTAGCCACTCCAGTTGTGGTGTGTGTGTGTGTGTGTGTGTGTGTGTGTGTGTGTCATAATGAACAATGTATATTTTAGAATTGTCCAACAGCAATAAACAATATCAAATGTTTCCTGAACATTACAGTTTTAGGATTCATTGCATATGGTTTTCTGTAATGTTTATAAGTGTTTATTGCTGCACTATTTGTGCCATAAGAAGATGAACACCAACATTTTCAGGATGTTGGCTTTGGCCCAGGAACATTGTATTATTAACAATCTACAGCAAACCAGTATTGCCCCATATTTTAGCTTCAAAATGAACATGGAAACCTGTATAATAATAATAATAATAATAATAATAATAATAATAATAATAATAATAATAATAATAATAATAATAAGATATTATTAATAGGACAGAAATGTGCTTACTGATATCATCTTTAATGAACCAATCAGAAAAGAGAAAGTGTTAGAATGATGTGTGGAGGATAATCTGTGTTATAACACTCCTAGTGATGAGATGCATGCTCTACTTTGTGATCATGCCAGTTAAGGAAATACTGTAAGGGTTCTTATAAAGACCAGGGCTGTAATACAACATTTAGATAAAGAGGCTACACAGCTGTGTCTCAACATCATCTATTCATAGTATATGCCATTCCTGATGTCTAGATTTCCCATCATGCACCACAGAATGGTAGGGACAGATCTTGATTATGTTTTAAAGCTGTTTTTTAATTAGTGAATGAATGAATGAATGAATAAATAAACAAACAAACAAATAATAATTCATTCATTCATTTTCTAAGCAGCTTAATCCTAATTAGGGTCGCGGGGAGACTGGCGCCCATCACAGCCGTCTCCGGGTGAGGGCAGGGTACACCCTGGACAGCTCGCCAGGCCATTGCAGGGCCACATATAAGTAAATAAATCGAATACAGCTTAATTAAGAACAAATCGCAGTCCGGCATTATTTTTACACCACAGATATTTTAATTATCATACATGTCCTCATCTTATACACTAACGCATTGTGAAAGGTTTCCACTAATAGGTCACTGTATCGTGATATAAGACTTATATTTTGCTCCTATGGGTTTATTAGCTTTCTGTCTTTTCTCTGACTTTTCAATATACTGCAATATTTGGCTCTCTTGATTGCTGTAGTGAGGTTGTCTGCAACATGTTAGCCTATCTAGATTCTGGTCCTTTGAAGTGTTGTTTCTCTTAGGAAAAACCTGTAGCTTAGAGATGGTGTGATGCATCGAGCCTTTGTGCCTGAAACCTTACGGAAACCTGGACTCATGTGTGATTTCATTTGAGCGGAGATCTTTTCATCTCTGATTTACTGGGTTCCGTCCTTTGGGCCGTAAATGGAACCACATGGGTCCTTCACATCAGCCCCAACTTTCTGCTTGGAAGAAAGCAGAAAAAATGGTTTTGCTCTTATGAAATGGATTCCTCTCATGTCTAACCGATCTGGATAACTGAGAGTCTAGATCAGTCTTCAGTATTTTAATCCTAGTGTGTGTGTTTTGTGTGTGTGTGTGTGTGTGTGTTCAGCTTCAAGACGTGGGTCTTTGCACTGCATGATAATAATATTCAGTGGGGGGGTGCACACGTGCACAGTAAGATCCAAAAAAGGTAGTTTGACACCCCAGTACATTGTAATCGTATTAAACAAGGATGAGTAATCCATGAAGAGGTAATTATCATTCAAAAAAAAAAAAAAATTAACTGTTCATTTCTCACTGGTTACCTTAATGGTGTCAATTGCCCAAGGTTTTACTATAGTGTGTTTGAGTAATTTGTGAAATACTTTGTTTGACTTTACTAAAGGACGCCTGAGAAACTAATGCTTGGACCATGCAAGATTTATACAATCCTATTATATTTATACATTTGTTAAACATGTAAGAGATCCTGGATATGCAGAGCAATTTTTTTATCTATTTTTTGGCCTGGGTCATCCTCCATTCATCAAATCACCATGCTAGAAGGTTTGCCCAGAATAAAGCAGCGCCCTTCAGATTACATTCACAAATCCACTGATCCCTGAGACCTTTTTTTTTTCCGTGAGTGAACAGATGAAAAGTGACAGGTCAGCACTGATGTCATTGGATATCTCTTTCACACATGAAATAAAGAATGTGTTTCCACACAAGTCACTGCAGGATGTGTAGATTTCAAATTAATACAAGCTGAAGGTGAACAGACGGATTTGAACACCCGCACATATCTAACTGGATAATAAAATGATAAGGTGTTTAAATTGGAGTCCAGAGTTTAATACTGCCACCCCAATGAGCAGCAAATGACCAGAAATCCAGGAGGTCAGTTGGTTATTTTTTACTACCAACAAGGAGGTTATGTTTTTGTCAGTGTTGGTTTGTTTGTTTATCTGGTTGTTTGACACAAAAAGTATTTTTTGAGTTGTGGCATAATCCCCAGTTAATACTCCACTTGATTTTGATGGTGATCCGGATCATGATCCAAAGGATTCTTTACTATTGTGGATTTGATGATCCGGAATGTTGAAATATATTTGCCTCGTTAATTTATTACTCATTCACTCATTTACTGAGCCACTTAATCCAAATAGCATCATGAGGTGGCTGGAGCCTATCTCAGCCGACACTGAGCGAAGGTGGGGTACATCATAAACAACTCACCAGACCATCACAGGGTAACACACACACAGCCATTCACAGTCACACCTAGGGTCTATCTGGAACAGCCAGTTAGCCGAATGTGCATGTCTTTGGACTGTGGGATACAGTGGTGTAGTAGGTAGTATTGTTGCTCCCTGTATGCCTGCATGCAATGTCACTTATTCTGCCTATAACCATGTGGTATGCCTCCAGGTTTTCCAGTTTTCTGTTGCATGCCAGAAGCTTGCCAGTAGGTGGATTGGCTATGCTTAATTTACCCCAGGTGTAAATCTGTGTACATGCTGCTCTGTGATTTATAACATCCCATCCTGTGTGTATTTCACCTCACGCACAGTGTTCCTGGGATCCACAGAGACCCTGACCCGGATAAAACACTCAGTAAAGTTCCTCAAGATGAATAAATAGGTTCTTAATAGACAGCATTTATCTAATAATGAACTTCCTCCTGCTATTTTCAACTGTACAACTGATTGCAGTAGTTAAAGGAATAGTCACTCTTGATTATGCATAAATTAATAAAGGACTATCAACCACATCTTCAACATCTGTAAGAAATGAATTGTTTCCACATGTTACAGCAGGTACCATGTACATGCATACCTCATACAAGTCCATTTTTGTTTACACTGTGAATATAATAAACACGATTATGATCTCATTTCCGTTGTCCAATCAGGAACAGAGAATGTAAGTGATGTTTCTTCCAACATGTGTGTTTATCATGGTTGGTCAAAATATCTGTGACCTTGTTGACACACGTGTCCAGCCAGTCAGATTTCCGTACACAAATGATTTCACCAGCAAGGAAAAAGTGCACCAGGCAGTCGCCGAAGCCCCAGCTGTATGAGTGGATGGATCGCAGTTTTCATGAAAATAAACAGGTAATCATAATGCCGTGCTTAGTGTACACAATGGCATTGCACGCATTCGTGCGTGATCAAAGGATCAAATTGTGTTCCTTCTTGTTCAGTTCTGTGCTATGTTTATTTGCATTCGCCGGTTCTCCTCTAAATAACGGCTGGATCCCTGGAGGCATAAACAAAAAGTCAAGTGGAAAAGTTGTCTGAGCCAGAAGAACAAACTTCAGCCAGCCATGCAAAAGCACGTCTGTGTGGCAGCATAGTTAACTCACTACTGAGAGAGAGAGAGAGAGAGCGAGAGAGAGAGAAAGAGAGAGAGAGAGAGAATGAAAGGATGTTTGAGAGAGAAACAGACCAAGAGAAAGAAAGAGCAAGAGAGAAAGAAAGAGAGAGAGAGAGAAAGAGAGAGACAGAGAATGACTGAGAGTGACAGAAAAAAGTAGCAGAAACATATGTTGGAGAGTATGTGAGTATGTTCAAGAGAGAATGAGACAGGGAGAAAAAGAGATGGAGGAAGGTGGAGAGATGGGGATAGAGAGTGTGAAAGAGAGAGAGAGTGTGTATGAGAGAGAGAGAGAGAGCGAGAGCGAGAGAGAGAGATGTGTTTTGTTGGCTTTTAAGATGAAGACGAGTTGCCACAGTAAGATGTATGATTGTGTTTCCTGTCTCTGCATCTCCTGGATGTGAAAGCAGGTTAGAGCAGTGAGTTATGTCTTTGTGCCCCTAATTCATTTCTCTGAGCAACTGGAATGCAGCGGAGGTCAAGAATAACCTTCGGAAAGTTGGAGAAACCTAATATTTTAATCAGTGGTGGCTTTTAAATCATTCAACAATTGGATGTGTGGGATCTCCAGGTCGCTTGTGTTGCATTACGTGATAAACACACCGTTTCCAGTGCTGCAAAATGCTTATAATAACTTATGGATGTGGTGAGGGAGGACATGCAGGTGACTGGTGTAACGGAGATGGACGGAGCGGACAGAGCGAGATGGAGGTGGATGATCAGGATCAGCAGCCGAAAGCAAAAAAAAAACGAAGAATTTTTTTATAGTGTTTAATATATTCATTTTATTCTTTATATTGTTTTTCAGTTGCATCCGGTGGGCCAAAAAAATGGGCCAAACTTTAAGGTTTAATAATTTAAAAAATGTAATAAATATTTTCTATTCTAGAAATCTAGACCTGACTCCTCAACAATATTTTTGCATGAGCCCACCTCATAAATGCACTTGAATGCTCCCTGAATGGTCAGAATAGTCCCAGCCACATTGCTCACGTATCAACCGGCTACATGAGACCTATGCTTTAAGCTCTATTTGTCTGAAGTAAGTTCCTTTAAATTTTGGAGGTTAGCTGTGGGGATTTGTGCATATTCAGTCACAAGAGTATTAGCAATATTTGGCACTGTAGCTGGGCAAGGAGAGCTTGGGTACACCAACGTGATGTTGAGTGAGGGCACTTGAGTTCCTCCTCTCCAGCCTTGGTAAACTATGTCTTCATGGAGCTCTGTTCGTGCACAGGCGCATATGATGCTAAAACAGTTTCGGGCCTCTTAGTTACAGTGATGGGGATCAGTTATTTATAAAGCATACAACAATATTTTAGACAATTCATTGTTTCCACCTTTGGCAAAGATTCACATGAGTGTGATATCCAGGTGCACACAAACTTAATTTTACATATTGTATTTAAAAAACTTGTTTTTGTTAGTTTGTGTCTGCATTAAATTTTAAGTTCAATCAGTTTAAACATTTTTAAATTCACTCTCATTCACTTATTGGCCAAACAGTTTTATCCTACTATGGTCATGGGGAGGCTGGAGCCTATCTCAGCCAACACTGGGCTAAGACGGGGTATGCCCTTAACCATTGCAGATCCAACATACCATTCATGCTCACACTCACACCTAGGGGCAATTTGGAACAGCAAAGTAGCCTACTGTGCATGTCTGTGGACTGTGGGAAGAAACCAGAGTACCCAGAGGAAATCCACATAAACACAGGAAGAAGATGCAAACTCCATAGAGAAACACCGGAGCCAAGTCCAGGACTTGAAACCCAGGACCTTCTTGCTTGAGGCAAACAAGCTAACCACCGCTGTGTCAAATACAGTGAATATTAAATGTAAATTTAAAAAGTTGTTGGGTTTTTGGGGGGTTTTTGTTTTTTTTATTGTGTACAAAAAAGGCAGAGCTGGAAGTGGGAGAGATGAAGATGCTGCGATTTTCTCTGGGAGGGACAAGAATGGATAGAATTAGAAGGAGTATGTAAGAGGGAAGGCACAGGTTGGAATGAGTGAGACAGATTTAAATGGTTTGGTCATGTGCAGAGGAGGGATGAATTGGTAGAAGAATGTTGAAGATGGAACTGCTTGGTAGTAGAACAGTAAGACAAGAGCAAAATTGCACTGGAAATATTTCAGTTCACACATAAATCCGCGTGTAATCTGCCTCACAGCAAGAAAGTCCTGGGTTCAAGTCCACGGCTCAACAAGGGTGTTTGTATGTTTTCCCTGTGCTTGCATACCTTTCCTCTGGGTACTCTGGTTTCCTCCCACGGTCCAATGCACATTAGGCTAACTGGCTGTACCATATTGCATTACGTATATATTTACATTTATGGCATTTGGCAGACGCCCTTATGCAGATTGACTTTTTTGATATTTTTATACAAATGAACAACTGAGGGTTAAGGGACTTGCTCAGTGTCCCAACAGTGACAGCTGGGTGGTACTGGGGCTTGAACCCCTGACCTTCAGATCAGTAAATCAGAGTCTTAACCACTGAGCCACCACAACCCCTGTGTTGGCGCTGCAATGGTCTGGCTTGCTATTTAGGGTGTACCCCACTTTTGCCCAGTGTCGACTAAGACAGGCTGCAGCCGCCCTGCGACCGGAGTCTGATTAAGCGGTTTGGCAAATGAGTGAGTGAGATATGCAATGTGTTGCAAAGTGGAAATATCTTTTTTATATTTGTTACATATCTTTTAATTTAAGCATCATTTTATTTATAGCTTGCTGCTTTTGGATTTGTGTGCATGAATAATCAGCATTCTTCAAGAAAGTGACGTCCAGTGCAGTTCAAACCTATCTCCTCAAGTCCCACTGTTCCACTGCCATGTGTGACAATATGCAACATGAAAATATCTAAAGGCAACACTTCTGATCAGCTACACTGCAGGTTCTGTGAGGGGGGTTTGTTAATGTAGAGTGCTGCTTAATGCATCTTTGTCAGGACCTCCTGGAGGGGATCCATGGGGGGTAAATCCAGGCCTCCATGCCCCAGGGGGTAATTAGCCTTCAGTGACACCTCCAAACAATCTTTTAGCCCCTTACCTCCTGGGCAGACCTTGAGCCTTAATTAAGTTTCCTTAACTGGTGGCTCATTTGACAGTTATCCTGCACAGTACACACAAATACCCACGCATGTGCAGGACTTTTATAAATACACACGATGCTGAGACTCACCTCATGGCTCTCGGGCTTGTGTGTGTGTGTGAGAGTGTGTGTGTGTGTGTGTGTGTGTGTGTGTGTGTGTGTGTGTGTGTGTGTGTGTGTGTGT
>JAOUQZ010000028.1:4241274-4251895 GCA_028564935.1 Neosilurus hyrtlii
ACACACACACACACACACACACACACACACACACACACACACACACACACACACACACACACACACACACACTGGGGAGGAACACACATTCACATAAATATACATATACAGTATACGCACACATGCAGGGGACCACTTATATATATATATATATATATACACATAAATATCTGTCCATACCTATGTTGTCACCAGTTACCATTCAAGCCCTCAGGCATCGTTCAGGTCACCGTTATGATCACAGTCAGACATGAAAGCTTTATTCATATATACAGTACATTAGGTGCATTAGCTTGTTTGCTCAAACCCACAGGGCACTTTATTGAGAGTATGAATGTAATTTTGGGTTTAGTCGGTATATCTGAAAGCTTGTAAAAGTTTCTTAAGGCTAACAAACATTATATGATTATATTTATTTATAAAACAGTTCTACTGAATGCTTAATTCTGATTGGTAGGCTTTTGAGGTTTAAACAGGTTTGTATTCATGTGATTGTGATTATACATCACCACATCCTTAGTAACTGGGATTTGAATGTAGGACACACCACATAATCAAAGGTTAATTAATACAGAAGGCTGAAAAAAGAAAACCATGTTGTGTAAAACAACATTCTATCCACACATATTGTATGGTGAGGAATAAAGCTGTTTTATTAAAAAAAGTTTGCCAGTGGAAGTGCCAATCAGCCTAGCAAAGAGTCTTACTTAGAGTCACAAAGAGGCTGGTGCCTATATGAGGGGACACTGGCCACTGGGGGATACACCCTGGACAAGGGTAGGGTACATCACAACCATTCACTCTCACACCTAAGGGCTATTTGGAACAGCCAGTTAGCCTGATGTGCATATCACTGGACTGTGGGAGGAAACCGGCATACCCGGAGGAAACCCATGCAAACTCCACACAGAAAGGCCTAGCACTTAAACCCAGGACCTTCTTGCTGTGAGTCGGCTGTGACTACCCCAGTGTCAGCACAGTATTTTATTAATATCTGATCGCATTGTAAGTCTGCTATCTCTCTCTTTCTCTCTCTCTCTCTCTCTCTCTCTCTCTCTCTCTCTCTCTCACACACACACACACTATGTGCCATTACACAAGACCACCATTCTCCGCCACTTTCTCTTGCCCCCTTACACACCATCTCTCCTGTTCTCTCATCACACACCCTCACTCATTCATCTCATTCCCGCAGGTCTTCTCATTTTCCCCCAAACAGCCCTGCCCTTTAAGACCCTGTCTTTTTTCTTTCCCTCTCTCCATCTCTTCATCCCTCTGTCATTCTTCTCCTGTCTTAATTCACTGGGGAGTTCTCAGCTTTATTGACCGCCAACAGTTCATAACCAGAGCAGCTAAATCAACTGTGCCCTCGCACTACCCCTCCTCAAACCTCACCCCACCCCCCATCCGGATCCGTATCCTGACTTTGGACCGCGCCACCTAAACAGCCAAAGACGAATGAAGGAGTGGAGGAGACAGAAGAAAACAAACAAAAGTCACGTTAGTTAAACTGAGCAGACACGCAGTCATGCAGTGGGCTAATTCGCCATAATAGACTGTGTCACAATCAGGCTGCACTTAACGAGGGAAAAGTTACATTTAATTTACTCCAAAGTCACGCAGAAGCAAGTAAACTTCTAAAATAAACACTGTGTGAGCAAAAGCTGCCTCTGTGACACAGAGCCACACCAAAGGACAACGAGGCCGCTAGTTTCTCTTTTATTAACCTCCGGAAGAGTTCAGTTTCTTCTGTGAGAACCCAGAGGCCACACATGTACACGAATGGCACAGCTACAGAGCTGGGAGTTCAGTACTGAGATTTACAGGAAAAGGTTTTGAATTTGACTAACACTCACTCACACTATCACACTCACTTTTATTTCAACACTGATTCATGTTCTATCAATAAACTAGTTCAACAAACATATCAGTACTTAGATTTGCTTTATTCCCCCCCTCAATCTGAGATCACAAACCTAAAGGATCAAAGCCCCACTTCTCCACACTGTACCCCTCACATCTATCCCATAATGCACCTTTTTATAGACGACTTCCTGCGTTAGTTGCTGAGCAGATTTTGGGGGGTTGGGGTACAAAGCATGGTTTAAAACCTTCACTAGCATCTGATGAACAGAGCTGATTGGCTCCAGGTGCCGAGGTTCCAGCTTGCTGTCTGACCTCATTTCCTGTCATTGCGTCTTCACACAACGCCGCTCCACCACCTCGCTCTCTCCAAGGGAAATCTGGGTAATGTGAAGAATAAATCCTGCACATGCACATCACGCTCTCTCTCTCTCTCTCTCTCTCTCTCTCTCTCTCTCTCTCTCTCTCTCTCTCTCTCTCTCTCTCTTACTCTTTCTAAACTGTGATTTTTAGAAATTATTGTTGTCACTAGAGCTAGCAAGTTAAAAAATGGATTAGGTTTGTGTTACATCTAAAAGCTGTGTTGTCTGCTGTGGTGAAGAATGGTGAAGCATGTTTTCCGGGCTGTCTACGTGCCGCCGCACACACTTCTTGTTAAACCTCTATCAATGCTGGTTCTTTATGGATTTATTTTATATTAATGTTGAATTGTCCCTATGGCATGCCCTACCGGCCTATCCAAACTGGGTCCCCTTGATCTATTTTTCTAGGTCACAGAGGTCAATTCATCAAAAATGTTTGTTAACACTCTAAAGGATGCAGTTTTTGTCCGATTGGTTTCTAATTCATACCTGTTATACTTAGTGTCAAGATCTTCAAGCCTTTTGAAACTGGGTCACCTTGACTTAAATGCAAGGTCACAGGGGCCATATGAAATATGCATGTGGTCATGTAAAAAGTTATTTACGTCAGATATGACCAACATGCCAGTTAACCTTGTAAAAACTAGGTCACCTTGACCTATTACCTGATGTCACAAGAATCAAATTTAGTAAAACCATTAAGATACCAATTATGTTCCCTGTGCTCTCTATGTGTATGACAATGTTTATATAATTATAGTACAGTTGAAAAAAGAAAGTGAAATGATAAACATTTCAAATTAATGTCACAATATCAGAACAAGAAAACTCAAATAAAATCAAATTATTCAATATTTCTTATTAAGTTATCTTCAACAAGAGCTTTAACCTGGTCCAGGTCGAGGTTGGATTCTGTTGTCTGTTCTGGAAATTCTGTGTGTGAGTTCAGAATACACCCTGTATTGAACACAAACCATACACATTCTGTTATAAATTCTAACACACCTACAGGCAAACTCATTATCATTTGCTCATCATTTGTTGAACTGCTTACTCCAACTATAAGCAACCAACTGGGAGGCTGGTGCCTATCCTACACTGGACAGCCTGCCAAACCAACACAGGGTTGACACACACACACCACCCTTCACATTCACATCCACATCTCGAGGCAATTTAGAACAAAAAAAAAAGGTCTGTGGGAGAACACTGGATTATCTGGAGGAAACCCACACAAGCACAGGGAGAACTTGCAAACTCCACACAGCGCCCAAAGCACAGGACTCTAACCCAGGCTTCGTGCAGTGAGGGGGAAATGCTAACCACTTCGCCACTATGCTGCTCGGGGGCAAACTGGAGACGTTAATTCAATTTTTGAATTAATATATATTTTTTTTGGGGGGGGGACTGGAGAACCTGAAGGAAACCTACACAGGCAGAGGAAGAACATGTGAACCTCTGTATAAACAGTAATATAAAAGAAAGAGAGAGAGAGAGAGAGAGAGAGAGAGAGAGATGGGGGGATATGGGGAGGTGGACCTTTTTTTGGATGATGAAGTTCTAGCTTTCTAAAGAGGATCTACGTGGATCCATACTACAATAGAAGCCAATTACCTATTAAATAGTTGCGTTTTTACATTAAATAATTTATTTTTGTAAAGGTAAACTTGCCGTTCTGTGATGCACTACATCCTGATTTATCTCACTATTTCCTGAACCAAAAACTGAAATTTCAATGTCTTCCAGAAACTGGGAGGCCACATATTTTGTTAGATTTGGTTCCTTTAAGGTTCACTGGGTGGTTTGAGTTCTTTCTTTTTAAGGAGGTTGTATGTAACATTAGAGGGGCACTCACAAGGTGCAAGGTCCCCCCCCCCCCCCCCAAGACACAAATGGATTATTATAATTTGTCATAGTTATAATGAAATATCTCACCCCAGTGGGTATCTGATGAACATTTTGGCCAATCTTATTATTATTATTATTATTATTATTATTCTTATTATTATTATTAATATTATTATTATTAATAATAATAATAATAATAATAATAATAATAATAATAATAATAATAATAACAATAATATTAATATTAATAATAATGATGATGATGATGATGATGATAATAATAAGATGAAGAAGAAGAAGAAGAATGATGATGATGATGATAATAACAAAAATTGTTTGTTTGTTTTTGGAGGGTTTTTTTTATTTGTTTGGGTGGAAAGAAAGAAAGAAACTGCATGGAAAAAAGTTGTGTGATTAAATTAAGAAAAATAGATAGAGATCCAGACTTGGGGAGAGAGACGGGTGAAGGGGTTGTTTATGACAGATAGACAGGTAGGGGAGTGAAGCACCTGTTGTATGGAATGTTGGGAATTTGACATTAACACTCCTTATTTCTCTCTCTCTCTCTCTCTCTCTCTCTCTCTCTCTCTCTCTCTCTCTCTCTCTCTCTCTCAAATTTCAAAATGTTTGCATATGTCCTCGCTGGGTTCAGGCTACCGAAGGCCCAGACTAAATCCAAAGCAAAAGACAGAAATCTCTACCTTCTTTATTTCACTTCCAACAACCAACACAGTTATACTTCAGTAGTGTAGCTGCTGCAGCCTGTAGTGATATTACATACCCTACTCTGAGCGCAGAGATTAAGTCTGTACCTGCTCCGTGTCCTTCAGCACACTAAGGGATTCAGTCATGTCTACTGTTTTGTAAATAACTCTTCAGATGAATCAATTTCTTTAATTTTCTGTAAATGAGCAGAAGTGATGCAGACTGGGCGACACTTCGGGCCTTCAGGTATGGAGCGTGAAAGCTGTGTGAATCTTCATTGTTCTCACTTTGTTGCACAAATAAGATTATTGTTGATTTCTAAAGCAGACACACATGTGATTTCAGACCTGTTCTTTTACTCTGTCCATGAGTGATACACTGCTTTACATGACTGAAGGAAAAAGGTTTGATGTTCTGAACTTGTTTGCTGCAACAGGTTCTATTTCCTGGTCCACAGAAGCAGAAATTAAAATAGTTCCTGAAAGGTATTAGATTTGGTTCATCTAGAAATGCATTAAAAGTTCCATAAAAGAGTAATTTTGTGGACCCACACCTCAAGCTCCTCTGTTTCTTGGTTGGGGGGTGGAGGGCAACGGTGGAAATGTTCCCCAAAGTTTCCTGCCAAGGAAACATGCTGAAAGTCCCTGAGATCCTAAAAGAGTTTGTGTCTGGATCTCTTGAAAATGTTCCTATAGTGAACGAGAGAGGGAAATGTACCAAAACTTCTGACAAAGTCTCTGTGTTGAGTTCTTATAAAGGGTCCTGTGATGGAAACATACTGAAAATCCCTAAAACTAAACCAAAGCCGATCAGGTTTAGCTTATAATATCTTGAGTAATTTGGTCTTTCTTATATTTCTGATTTCTGCATCATTCATTCATTTATTCGTTGATCTGCCAAACCTAGCCAAAACTAGGGTCGTGGGGAGGCTCAAGAATATCTCTGCCAACTGTGAGTGAAGGTGGAGCACACCCTGAACAGCAGGATTAACACACACATCCATTCACATTCACACCAAGGGGCTACTTGGAACAGCCAATTAGTCTATTGTGCATGTATTTAGACTCTAGGAGGAAACTGGAAGAAACCCACATCACTGCAGGGAGAACAGGCAAACTCCACATGCCCATGCCAGGCACAGGACTCAAACCCAAGACCTTCTTGCTCTGAAGCAGACATGCTAACCACTATGCCACAATGCCGCCCTCTGGTTCATTCACATATCCAGAGTGAATATTATGTTTTTTTGTTTTTGTAAAGTTGTTCCGTGACAATGGTAGCAATGTAGCGTAGCACCTCACGGCAAGAAAGTTTTGAGGTCGAGTCTTAGGCTTGGTTGTTTCTGTGTGGGTTTCCTCTGCATACTCCGGTTTCCTCCAACCATCCAAAGACATGCATATTAAGCAAATTGCCCCTAAATGTGAGTGTGAGTGTGAATGGTTGTGTGTGTGTTGACCTGTGATGGTCTAGAAAGCTGCTCAGGGTGTACCCCTACCATTGCCCCGTTTATATTATTCATATAATCGCTTGGATTTTTAACATATCTGACTTTTTTCCTCTGATCTTTGGACAGGGTGTAGATTTACTCGTTGAAGTGTAAAAGCCGGAGGTGAGGGATGCAGACATGGAGATTGAATGCAAGGCATGTTGTGTAAAGTGAAAGGAGTAGGCGCGCAGGCAATCTGTTGGCAATTTCTGCCGATCCCTTTCTAAGCAGAGCAAAACCAAGCAATTTGACTTGCCTCCCAGAACTGACGTACAACACACTCCATGGGGGCTTTTTGAAGGTTGGGAGTTGATGACAGTGCTGTTAAGAGATGGTCTTCTCTTCTTTCAAGGCTTTCCTGGGCCCCGAAGAGCACGGCATTGTAACGAGTCCAACTCCAGAGCTCCAAACTCATTCTTCAGTCTCTGATATGAATCAGATCCATGGGCTATATTTAGAACGGGGAATCATGAACACGAGAGAAACAGAGATTAAAGCAAGGCCTATTCCTTTTAAAAAAATCCCTTATGGAAAAATCAAATCCATTTCATATGAGTAATATGAGTGCACATGTGGAAAATATGTGAAAACTATATTTCCGTGTGTTATACCTTAAAAATATACATGTAATAATTTGTGATCACTTCCTGTAAGAAACAATCTATGAAATCACTGCACAATAAGTACATTAATTACTTAATTAATATGGGGGAATCACGTGTGAAAATACATTAATCATGAGGGAAAAAAAGCCAAAAAAGCAAAAATAACTTTTATTTTACATATGATAAAGGAATAAAGGAATTACATCTAATAAATCATGTGAAAAACAAATACATTGTGGAAAATACAAACTATGTACAAAAAAAAGCACTCACACGTATAACTCATGATTATTTAAATGTGAAAGTCACATGACCTTTCTTTGTGTATATGTAAACAGACTCAAGCGCTGTAGCTCCCAGTTTTTGTGATTTATGTGTTTTATAGTGTGTAATATTTTTTCTAAGTGGAGATTTATGCTGGTTTCCGATGTGAATCAGGTGGCTGGGCGGGGGTTTCCAGCAGCCGTGGTGAATAATCAAGAGCAGGCCCTCTGTAGCATATAAACACCACACACCAGCACTCAATTCCAGAAATACCACTTTAGTAAATGCTATGGGTTTACATACAGTGTTTTTCCTTTTTTTTGCAGCAGGGAAGAGTTGATAATGTTGCTCTTTTCTTTCCCCTGTTGTTTTAGCGTGGAGAGTTTTTTCCATTTCTGCTCCAGTCCCCCGGTCTCCCATATCCACATGAAACAAACCCAAATCCTACAGGATTAGAGTAAAAATGCCAATAGAAATAACCAGGACAAAAAACACACAGCGTCCCACAGCCTTGCCACCTCTCTGCTCAACCCCCCCAAAAAGACCTCTGCCTTAGTCTGACTCACCCACTGAGCTACTTCTGGAAAATAATATTTACTCTTCATCTTTCTGTTCTGTCTTTAAATGCTTTGTTCGTCTGGAAGTGTAAATGCCCTGTAAAGTTGTAATACCTCTGCTTTTTAAAATTAATATTTTACTTACACTCATTTGTGCACCTTATTTAGTGATAGACCTGTGCGCTCTCTCTTGTAGCTGCCGATATCTCTTATTTTTTGGAAAAGCCAGCTGCTACTGATCAAAATTCTTCGGCATATTATCGCCTCCGATGTAAATTGGCTGACATAGCTGTCGAACATATACATAAACAGAAATAAAGAGCGCACAAGACCCAAGCATAGTGTGTCTTTGGTGGCTGTCATATTACTATTCCAATTGGTGTACAATGTGGTGTAAAATGTGGTGTAAAGTGTGGTGTAAAGTGTGGTGTCTCAACTTGCTCCAACAAGCAAAATAGTCTCTGTTAAGATGGCAGCAACTTCGGCACGTTCTGAATACAGGCGATATGCCAAAGAGTGCCTGCCTTGTGTTCATGTCTATAAAAGTAAGCAGATAATCTCACTTAGTTGTATTATTGGTATTGATGTTATTGCTAAGTAATATGCTTAAACTATACATGGTTAAACTTCAGGCACCTGGTCTGTCAATGCTCAAAGCCTTAGAACCCTTGTTGAACAAATCTAAGGTTAATTTTAAATATGTGTATACATTCCTACATCATGTTTTTGTGTGTGTGTGGCTGTTTGATATAAGATTGTTATTACAGACAAATCACAATTAATGTCTTAATAAATGGCATGATTATATAAATCCATTGCAGGATTTGTTTTTACATTATTTAGAGCACGTGAAATTTTGTGTATGCAGCCAAATTACATATCCTTTGTATGTTTTTAACTTTAGCCACTAATAGCCAGCCGTGTTTTATCATAGCCAGTTATCTCTTCTACTATTGTGGCTAATCAGCAAGCCAGTCGCTCCACAAAGCAGCCAGACGATTTCATTGCAGCTGGCTGGCTCCCAGGTCTATTTAGTGAGAATTCTGGGGGTAAATATTTATACCACAATCCTGCTTTATTCTCAGATCTGATTGGTCAAAAAAAGTATTGAGTAATTTTCTATAATCACAAGTTTATATCATTAAACTCATCTTAACACATTATAGTTGCCATAGTAACTCATTATTAACAAGACATTATTCACATGTTGTTACTTCAGGGAGACAAGGTGGCATAGTGCTTTGTACGTATGCCTCACAGCAAAAGGATGTTTCTGTGTGGAGTTTGCTTTTTTGTTTTCCCCATACTGTGTTGGTGTTGTTCTAGAGAAATGAATCCATTATACATGGCATCACATCACATCATCCCAGGAATTATTAATTCCCTCTAACACCAAGTGTTTTTGTCTTCACATTATATTATTATACTGTTTAAACATACAAACTTGGCTCTACATGCACAGCTTGCCATGATATTATTTGCTAAGGTGCTGATTAGCAAATAGCTGTACTTTCTTGTTCTCTTTTTCATACCAGATCAAAAAAAAAAGTCCTCTTGACTTTTTCTTCCAGGCTTATACCTCTTGGAGGAATTTCAGCCTCTAATTTAATTCCTTGCTCAGCTGGAATCGACCAGGTTTAAATTTCTGTTTTGGCACACAAGCTTTAATTAACCAGTTCATCATGGAGGGTTAAGCTATCCTGAAATCCTGAAATCTTTCTCCTCTACCTCACTCCTTTTTCTTCCTGGTTTGGATCATCCATCTCTTTCTGCTGTTCTGGAACAAAATGAATTTGGGAGTTGCTTCAGTTACAGAGATAAGACCAGTGAATAATATCAGGTTTGTAGACAACTGATTAATGTGTTGAAACATAAAGGTGTCCTGATGGATTTAAATGGGTGAGTTGTGCAGTATGGGTTGAAACGTGACAATAGCAACGGAGGTAATAACAATTGCAATCTGATATATTCCTCAAATGATTCCAAGCTTAGAGTCAGACACAAAAACACTTCCCCGGTGACGATTTTAATCAGTCATGGCTGTTAGATACAGTACTGAATCTCCATTACACAACTTTTCCAGAAACATTTCGGGGTGGGGTTATTTTTTGGGATGGTGGCTGATTATTTTTTTGTATCCCTGCATAGATATGATGGCAACTCTACAGAAATCTCACAAAGCTCCCATAATTCATTGCTAATTAGGCATTGATGAATATGGCATAAACTTGGGCCTCTGTGCATGTAGAGCAAAACTCTTCACCATCAACATTGGTGATTTCTAGACACAGGCTTTGCAAAACCACAAAATTGCCCTGTCTACCCCAACCACAACTAAAGGGCCGAAGCTTAATCTAGCACATGTTGGGGGAAAAAAAGCGAACGAGCTTTCCGCTAATCAAACGCTAGACTGCAAAAGCAACCGAAGCCGTCCTGTCCCCGCTCAACGTCTTGATGAGAAGACTGTTGAAGTGCTCGAGGAAGAGCTGCATTTTAATACCTCCCTCTCCGCTCCAACACACAGAAGGGATTTGTTCTGCAGGGTTCGATTTGCGGCTGCGTGTGTAAGCAGATCTGGAACGTTTGACCTGTGTTAGTGGGAGGGAAATCAATGCGCTGATTAGAAGTGCAGATCGGATTTCTGATTAAAACCACAGCACTTACAAACACAGAAGTCTTCAGGAAGATTCCAGAAATTCCACCACAGCAGTGACATCGCTGCGATCACTAATAGAAATAATGTAAACAGTATAAAACTTTTAAATAAATAAGAACTAAACATCTGTGTCATGGTCAGGATTTTCTCTTCACAGAACACATCAGGCAGATGTACATTTGTTCTTCTGTGAAACCCTTATGAACACACACACACACACACACACACACACACACACACACACACACACACACACACACACACACACACACACA
>JAOUQZ010000028.1:4269243-4283397 GCA_028564935.1 Neosilurus hyrtlii
TGTGTGTGTGTGTGTGTGTGTGTGTGTGTGTGTGTGTGTGTGTGTGTGTGTGTGTGTGTGTGTGTGTTGCCCTGCAAGAGGGCAAACCCCTCTTTCACCAGTGTCGGCTGAGATACTCACAGGAAATGCCAACCATTTCAGAAATGTGTGTTTCTGGTTATTAGCCTTGTAAAATTTCTGTGTGCAGCTATAAAGCACATAATATTTAGACACGGCAATAAGCTGCTCTTCCATGTTAATGTCGACGTTAAACTCGTGTTCACTGTTTCACCCAAATGTTTTGAAGGCATCTGTCAATCAACAATATCCTTAAGCTCTGATTAGTCATCGCTTAAATTGCATCGCACAAATGTTCAACTCAGCTGGATGCTTCCACCTCTAATATCTCATTTTGCTGGCTTTTAGTGACTTCACATGGTCACTTGTTGCTCATCACTTCCTGTGTGGACACAGCTTTAGATCACACTTGCAAGGTAATTCTACTATCTTGCATTTATTATCTTGCATTTCGCCACTAATTTTAACAAGACTGTTGTGTAGGCAGAGAACACACACCAACACATGGAAAGTCAGAAACATTACGCTCCAATATCCACCAGGGTCAAACTTTGCTGATGGGTTGGTCTAATGTTTCTTGACATATGTCAGCAAACAGAAGAAATGTTTCATCATGCACATGGATATGAGGGAGGATGGAGGAGAAACTAATTAACAATAATAAAACTAACGACAGTTTGGCACACTCTTATTATGCACAAACATCATCTTAAAATCTTTATTCTCTGTCAGTGTGTATTACAGAATGATGAAGTGGCCAACCAAAATCGTTCTATGAACTCCATCTGATGGCAGAAGAAAAAAACACATACACTGACACCCTGCTACACTGGGATGGAAAACAAAAAGGAGCCGAAAGTGATTATGCAAGATCGTGAAATCTGGCGAGGATCTGTGCAATCAGTCCTGGAGTGTTCTGGCGGACGACCTAGCTAGCTAGTTTATTCTTTTTCAGTGCCATGACTTGGCTTAACTTGTCATCTTGGAGAAACACATCACTACAAATCGATACAAAGTTCTTCTTTCTAACTTGTTTATCCTGACGGGAGTGATCTCTTCCAGGATGACTCCGCCCCACGTCCACAGGGCACGAGCGCTCACCGAATAATTTGATGAGGATGAATATGATGTAAATCATACGCCACGGACTTCATCGTAAGCGACTCAATGCAACCTTTTTCATCCCTACTCAACACGGAGAGCACTGAGGTCATGCAGACAACAACTTCTCTTAGCGGTCTCGGCTGAAGTCTAGAGGAGGCTGCACCCTCTCAGTTGTTGCCAGAGGCTTTGGAATGATCTTTCTCACTACATCAGGCCTTCTCCCTCAATTTTTAAAACACATCATAAGACCCACTTCTTCTCCACTGCTTTTCAGTGTGAGGGATAGTGATTAGTACATTTTTAATAATCCGTTTTTGTTTTATTGTGTGTAGTCCTTTAATACAGCATTTAGCTCAACGTCTGTTGATTTAAATGTGGCTCGAGTTGACTCCACACTCAACTCAAGTGACCACCTGGAGGAGGTTTTGGAGTGATGTGGTAGACACATTCTTCATTCACATTGGTTGCTAACCACAGTCAACACCACAAAACCAACTAAAGGGATATCATGACATCCCAGCTAACGCACAACGTTGTGCAACATTACCACAATGTTGCATAAAGCTCATAATATGCTTGGTTGCACAAAATGTTATGTGAACATTCTGACAATGTTAAACCATAATGTTTAGTGAAAACATGGATACGACTTTTAAGCACAATGTCGTTTTGTCACACACATCAAGGACGGCAGTACCGTCTAGCGAGGGACAAGGACTGTGCATGTCTGTACTGGGGTTTCTTTTTCTGTGAATCACACAGGTAAGGATAGAAAACCATAGTACACATGCACACAGTCATTACAAACTGATAATACTGTAACATTTTAACGTTTTTGGAAGTCTGCAAAAAACGTTATTGCAACCTTTTTGCAACGTTGTAGCAATGCTGTGAAAATGTTAATTGTTAGCTGGAATTGTATTACTACCATTCCCGAATCAGAATCCTTGGAAAAATGGAAATTTCAAAATATGTCGAATATTTCAGTTAACTACTGGAGGTGCATTACATACCGTATACATTACAGACATATTTATTTCAGATTGTGCCCCTATGTGACGCATTCCTAATTCTATTTATGCTGTAAACTTCAAGTTTGTTTGTTTTTTGTTTTGTTTTTGTTTGTTTGGTTGTTTTTTTGTTTTGTTTTGAAAAGCAAGGCTAGTTTTCATCAGAAAACCTTTCAGTGCTAAATTATAATACTATAATATACATTTATAGTAAACATATCTGTATTTAGGAAATTCTTGATTTTGAAACTATTCTAGGTAATTAAATAACGAAAAATGCTACCACTAATAGAGGCACGGTGGCGTAGTGGTTAGCACTTCCACCTCAGAGCAAGAAGGTCCTGATTTCAAGCGCTACAGGGTGAGGGTGTTTTTGTGTGGCGTTTGCATGTTGTCTCCATGCTTGCGTGGGTTTCCGCAGGGTACACTGGTTTTCTCCCACAGTACAAAAACCACGCACATTAAGCTGAGTTGCTATTCTGGATTGCTCCTAGGTGTGAATGGCCTTGCAGTTGATCGGCGAGCTGTTCATGGTGTACCCCACCTCACGCCCAGAGTCAGGTGGGGTTGGCACAAGCTTCCTCACAGCCCTAAACAAGATAATTCATTAATAATGAATGATTACGCCCCTGCGATGGTCTGGTGAGCTGTCAGAGTGTAGCCCACCTTCGCCCAGTGTCAGCAGAGCTAGGCTTCTGCCTCCTGTGAAAATAATAATAGGATTAAGCTGCTCAGCAAATGACTGCAAGTGAGTGAGTGAATAAATTACCAATAATGTTGCCTTTGTACTAAACTGTACGAAGTACATTTGAATTAAAAATATTTTACATCATGTTCTCTGTAAATGTTGTGGAAATGTTATTTTTCTTTTACACTGCTGATCAAACCCTTTCTATTGCCTGGGATAACACTGTCAGTGGTACAGAACATAAATATCTCCAGATTAGATCAATAGGGAAAGAATGGGAAGACAAGAAGGGGGTGATGAGAAGTGCAGGGAAAAGAGTAAAGGGAGCGCTCGGTACTGAGACGAAAAGGTGCTTTTACGTTCCTCCACTCCTAAATTCGGTTGTCTCTTTCTCTTTCTCTTCATTCTTACTTTCTCTGAAACATTTTCCTGTATTCATTCTCTCTGTCTATCCTTCTTTCTGACTCTCTCTCTCTCTCTCTCAGTCTTTCTTCTTCTTTTCTTCATCTTTCTCAGACGTCCGTCTCGGTCATATTCTCTACATTCTGTTCAGACTTGACCTCCTTCATCGGTTCCTCTCCTCTCTCTTTTCTCTCATCCCTTCTTCCTAATACACCTCCATCGCTTCCTCCTTCCTCCATCCTGCTCTCGGGATCCAGCGGTTCTTCTTTCACCCTGATTACACTGGCTGGGGCACTGGGGGTATCACTGCGACTGCTGCTTTCTATATGAATGCTGCTGTTGCAGCTGCTGTGGCTCCTGATGACTCCAGCAGGGGGCATCGTGAGCTCCTCGTCCTCCTCCAGGTGAGCGGTGGGATTCCTCAACTGCTCAATAGACTGTGACAGCATCTACACACAGTACACATTAGGATTAAGTACAGGTTTCTTTCTCTTTATCACACACACACACACACACACACACACACACACACACACACACACACACACACACACACAGAACTAGGAAAATAAAGATCTGTTTTAAGTGCTGTAAATACATAAATGAATCTTTTTTTAATTGTGCAAATAAAACCATTTCTGTCTCTATCAAAAAATCAGTCACTACTGTCATCCACCACCGCAACCATCTCTTCATTATTTTCCATCCAGTCTATTTGTGTGAAAAATGCAAACAAATAAAAACCTTAAAGGAGTTGTCTTGTGATTTTTAAAAAAAGTTTTTTTTGCTGTGCTAAATTATGGTTCTATTAATATAGAATTTTTATAATTTTTTTATCTAATTAATATTAAAGGGGCAGAGTCATGGTGTAAATATCATGAATGGTGTCATTAAACAAGACATAATTATTCAGTTTGATGGAAATTTGGTTTACGAAGGATACGAGATATAATATCTTGGGACTGGGAAAAACTCAACCAAACAAGATTTCAAAACGTCCATGTTTCCATTTCCATCTGCTCTATATTGGGCTCAAAACTCACTCTCACTCATTCATTTCCCAAACTGCTTAATCATACTAGAGTCACGGCAAGGCTGGAGCCTATCTCAGCCGACACTGGGTACACCCTGAACAGCTCTACAGACCATCACAGGGCCGAAACACACACACAGATCACACCTAGGGGCATTTTTCTACCAGCCAATTAGCTTAATGTGCATATCTTTAGACTATGGGAGGAAAACAGGGTACCCAAAGGAAACCCACGCAAACACAGACAGTCCATTCAAGCTCCACACGGAAACGCCCGAGCCTAGGACTCAAACCCAGGATCTTCTTACTGCGAGGCAGATGTGCTAACCACTTTACCACCGTGCCACCCTATATAGTATATAGTATAGACTATTAACGTAGAGCAGTTAAAGAAACAACAAAAAAATGCACCTTAATTATGTGTAGTTTTTACCTTTGCATTCAAATAGAATAATTTGTAAAAATTGCATTACTCATGAATCAGATTCAATGTAAACTTAAACATTAAACTTCACCAGGGTTTAAACTTGATTCGCTTCAACATTTTACAAACCTCATTTCATTTCATATAAATAAATATAAGTTTCAGTGGGTTTTTTGGTGGTTTTCATCATTTAGGTTGGTTGTATTTCAGAAAGACTGAATGCTTTTAACATGATCCTGGGGCAAATGAGACGGTGGAATTCAGCTGCTCGTGCTCTTTTTACAAGAAAAGATAAATTAAACATGTATAGTATAAGAGTGTTGGCAGCTTTTCTCTCAGGCCTTCAGGAAATGAAACTGAGGTACCATGCTCAATAGTCGGGGGGTGGGGGGAAGGGGGGGGGTGTTTCATGTGAATAAAACTGATGAGTTGGGCATAGATCAAGAGAAAAAGACAGGGAGAAAGAAGCTGAGAATGGCACATTAATGAAACGAGAGCAAGAAGGCAAGAAGGGAGCAAGAGAATGGAAAGGTATGAAAAAGAGGGGGTGGGAGAAATTAAGGACAAAAAGAAAGAAGAAAGAAGAAGAGGAGGAGGGGAAGAAAGGCAAGACCCTGTTAGTGCGGCCCCAGTGTAAACATCCTGCCAGGATTTATCCACTTCCTGTCTCGTTTGGGCAGCAGCGAGGGGCCTTTAATTCGACGTCCCTTTAAGAGCCTGGAGCTCCTATAAAAAGCCCATCAGGAGCCACTCAACCTGAGGGCTCGTTAACTCACCTTCTACACACACACACACACACACACACACACTCAGAGAATTTCACAACCATTTACGGAAATAAGGTGTCCACTGAACACCTTATTTCCGTGAATGGTAGGTGGTTCAGTAAATGTTGTTAGTCGTGTGTAATGTGTAAAGTGATGCTCAGTTCGACACACTCTACCTTAGAATTCCTTTTTCCAATGAAAAGTAAATACACTTTAATGCACATGATTATCTAAATGCAAACCCTTCCAAAGATACCTATGAAGATCACTAACAAATGATGGTGCTGAGCTAAGCTAACTAGCAGTTCAAGTTAAGTTATCTAGATCATTTAATACTGATATTCATACCGTATTTTATGAAGTTATTAGCTAAATACATTTGCTAAGCTAAATTATTGGTAACCCTTCATTGATAATTCTGGCTAGCTTATGAAATAGTATGTAAAATGTACTTATCCAGGTTTATTACACGGCTCATTTGAATACTCATTTCTGATTGGATATATATGGTAGTTAGCAATATGTTATTTCTTTATAACAGTCCATTAGCTAAGTATAACAGTCTATCAAGCACGCTATTGAGAATGATGGATCGCCTCATTCCCTGTGATAATGATGGCTGGCGGTACACTTACCAGTTATTCTACAAGCTCAAAACTAATCCAAATGAATCATTAAATACTTAATGGAAGAATCGAGGATCGAAGACTATTTCTAGAAAAAAAATAATATCTTGAATTAAAAATACATTCTTAACATTAAATATTTCCATTCCAAATTTTATTACTTTTCATGGAATACATCTAGAATGATACATCTAGAAAGAATACATCTAGAGCTAGCCAGCTAGCATTAGCAATTAATTTAGGATTAGGCGCGACATCTTTAATTTTCTTTTTTCCTGCAATGAAGTACTTGCTAATGGTGTATGTGGTGATATCCTAGTAGTAGAATATCCAATCAGAGCATACGATTGCTCATATCCAGAAAATGTGAGGGCAACACGGTGGCGTAGTGGTTAGTACGTCCGCCTCACAGCAAGAAGGTCCTGGGTTCAAGTCCAGAGCTCGGGCATTTCTGTGTGGAGTATGCATGTTCTCCCTGTGCTTGCGTGGGTTTCCTCTGGGTATTCCAGTTTATTCCCACAGTCCAAAAACATCCACATCGGACTAACTGTCTGTTCCAATTTGCCCCTAGGTGTGACTGTAAGTGCAAATGGTTGTGTGGGTGTAGGCCCTGGGATGGTCTGGGTAGGCGAGCTGTTCAGAGTGTATCCCGCCGCCGCCAAGTGTCAGCTAAGACAGGCTCCAGCCTCCCCGCAACCATCGGAGGATTAAGCAACTTGGCAAATGAGTGTGTGACTAAGTGAGTGAATCATGTGACTTCCTCGAATGCACCTCATCTGTGAGCAACACAGCACAAAGTTAAACTGGATCTAGTTCAACAGCGATGTAGCCATGAATTGTTCTCAGGAGGGTGAGGAATGATGCAAAATAAAATCACTGCATGATTTGTACAATTGTAAAAAGTTATTATTAGTGTTTACATAGTTATTACATTTCATTTTATACCACTATAAACAGTCACTCCCTCAGCAGCCTCTTTTTTCACTTTTTAAAACAATAAGACTTAACAACAGTATGACTTATTGGGTTACCAAGAAGCTGTAACCATGCTAATAATATGAAAGAAATAGTCTTATAAAAGCAGGTCTACTGGGGAAAATGCATGATTCTGATTGGGTAGTCCTATTTCTGTACCAGTGTAACAGCTGGGAGTCGATAAAATGTTAGAAAACATTTAAAAATAAGAGAAGCATCCTCATTAGAGTGCAATTAGTGTTTAAATGTGCATTATGAGCTCTGTATTTGTATTATGTTTACCACCCATGGATGAGGATTTTTATGACTGTCATAAAAAATAAAAAAGCATACTCCCAACCCCTACCAGTAACACCCCTGTTGGCTTCCCAGAAGGAACTGCTTCAGTGAGGAGCTTCTATGCACTAATAGGTGAGTACTCAGATCTGGTTTACTGCTTTAACTTGAAATCTACCCTTAAACCCTATAATCACAATGTATAATCTTTTATTCACAATTCAGGTCACGTATATACATATGTCTGCATGTTCCTACCAGGCTCTTGCTTTGTTTTTCTTACGAAATTCCCTGTGGTAACCCACAGGCATGTGGCATTATAAAATGTCCCAGGCTAACTCATGGTGTCACTCCAGACTGTCACACTCCAATCATGTCGAGCTACAGTACCGCAGCATTAGTGCTTTTCCAGACCTCACACACTCGATTCCAAGCAATGTATAAAACGACTGTGGTCTGAGTGAGGTACCAGTGTTAGTGCTGACTGAGGTACCTGGTTGATGTGGACCTGCTGGTGGTATTGCTTCTGTTTCTCCACAAAGTTGTGGTGTTGCTGCTGTAGGACAAGTTGGGCCAGAGTGCTCTGGGGAAGCGGCGCCGACTGGGTCCGGTTAAGAGGTCGGTGCCGAGGCAGCCTGGATCGAGAGCCACCCCCTGAACGCTCCTTCATCACCAGAGGAGACTGGGGGAGAACCGAGACACTGCCTGGCAGCGGACAAGGAGAAAGAGAAGAGGAGAAACTAAGAACGAGCCTATTGTTACCAAATTCTGGTTTTACTATGATACCTGAAGTGTAACTATGGTTACCAAACTTTAAACCATCAACCTAACATGACTCCACTATGATACTAAAATATCAGTTAGGTTTAAGTGTAATACAACCATGATTTTACTATTCTGCTTTTCTACCACAGTGTTCTTATATTCTTAAATCTGATTGGTCAGAAGGTGTTGATGCTTTTTTTTTTTACAGCACCTCTGACTGTAATTCTGGCTGCAAATAAGATCACACATTTACATTAACATGGTCATTCTAATATGATAGAATTTCTGTAGTAACAGCTTATTCACAGGAAATTGTATACTGGCTGCCCATATAATCCACAGAAGTGCTGCTATTTACTAATCAGATAAATACTGTATAACTGTATTTACTACTGTATACTGTATAAATGTGGATAAGTTTACTGTGTAATAATATAAAATTTATGAATTAAGGCATTTGCCTTCAAAAAGAGCAAATTCAACGGCCCGTCCCCCCTTTATTTTTGTTGTAGCCAATTTCCACCAATCACAAGAAGCTGTGGGAGCTTCCTCCAAGCTTCCTTCTATTAACTGCATTTTTTAATTAATTAGAAGAAAAGAGTATTAAATAAGTACAGATGATTTCCTGAATGTCATGCTTTAAATAATGAGCATGAACTGAGTAGTGCTGAAAAGTGTTAGCCTACTGAGTGCCAGGTTAAGATTTTGTGATGGTGACTTACCAGATGAGATTATCTTCTGCTGTCTGGTCTGCTCTTTCAGTAACAGGTGTTGCAGAAGAGCTTGATGACTAGTGTTCACCTTTGGCTCACGTGAGGCGGCAGACACCGAGCTCGCCTCACCTGTTCGCTCCTTTACTGATGGTGCAGGCTGCAGGAGAACAAACATAGAGAGAGCGAGAGAGCGAGAGAGAAAGAGAGAGAGAGAGAGAGATCAGTGGGACTGCGTGGTTATACTAAACCACTGAAATGATTATGAGTGATTGATGTAATGGAGAATTTCATACCAGAGTACCAGTTATTCAAACTGAATTTGAAAGTGTGTCCAAACGTTTGCCTTGTACTGAATGTACACATCACAGTGACACAGTGGTTAGTACATCCACCTCACAGCAAGACAAAGGGTTCGAGTCCCAGGCTCAGTAGCAGCAGTTATTTGTGGAGTTGAATTTCCTCCGAGTGCTCCGGTTTCCTCCCACAGTCCAAAGACATGCGCATTAGGCTAATTTTCTGGTACAAATTGCCCCTAGGTGTGAGTGTAAGTGTGAATGGTTGTATGGCCTTGTGATAGACTGGCGAGCTCTTCAGGGTGCCGAGTCGGCTATGATAGATTTCCTGTGATCCTAGTAGAATTAAGGTTTGACAAATTCAAACTTTTTTAATTAATTACAACTAATTAATATTCATAGTTATAACATATCACTATATAGATATTATAGTGTGCCTTTTATATTTTTGACTATCGGATATACTGAATTGCAATTTAATGGGCTGATTTTTAATATTTAGGACATATCAGTAGTGCATGTTATTTACTGTCAGTATATCATAAAATGTGCTCTGAATAG
Organism: Neosilurus hyrtlii; assembly: GCA_028564935.1. NCBI lineage: Eukaryota > Metazoa > Chordata > Actinopteri > Siluriformes > Plotosidae > Neosilurus > Neosilurus hyrtlii. The sequence continues at coordinate 4,278,938 of JAOUQZ010000028.1, forward strand.
ACTATACAGCTGGTCTTTGAACAATTCAGTCACTTCACAATAAAAAAATATTTAGAATCATGTGTGCTCTGAAATCCTGCTGTTAAAGTACATTATGCCTGGTAACAAAAAAAAATGGAGCTCAAGCATAAAACAAGTTCAAAGCATTCATGCATGCACACGAGTTGCATAACAAGTGGCTAACCTGAAATGTAAAACCTGGCAGCGCATATTTATGAGGGGCAGTTACAGGACCCAATTTCCTTATGGTTTTATCAGGCTGTGATGAATGAGGCGATAAAGAGCGCACCCTGAAACCCAAAACTCACTCTCCCTATTTGCGCTCGAAAGCACGAAAGCCTCCAGGTCAGAGGGCAAACCCCCCCACTGCGGTGCTAGCATGAAGCTAAAGACAATGCAGGGAGGGGGGGGAAAAAGCTTAAAACTAACAACTTGTCTTTTATCTCTGTTATTCTCTCTTTCTTGCTGTATCTCCATTTCTCTCTCTCTCTCTCTCTTACTCTTTCTATGTCTCTGTCTCTCTCTCTTTCTCTCACTCTCTCTGTCTCTCTCTTTCTCTCACTTTCTCTATCTCTTGCTCTTTCTTCCCTTCTAAAATAAAACACACTATATCTTTATCCTAACAGTCCTGTTTACCTTGCACCTTCCAAAAACAGACACATGAAGGCATGATTCTCTCTGAGGACAAGGATTCTGGTCGCATTCATATCTGTCCCAGAAAGAAAATTCCTCATATGGCATTTCTTGCTTTCTCCAGAAATAGAAGAGGCCCAATGGCTCACTTATGCCTAAAAATACTGCTTCGGGTACCCCATCTTTTTCTAAGAGGACCTATTCATATCTGTTCCTGTGCAGAGAGAGTCCCCAGTACTGTTACGGAACACATTCTGAAATTTAGTGCATTAAGAGAATACAGAATACTGAACAGTGCATATTTCACTCAAGAAAAAACTGATGCTGATCTTCAGACATCGCCTGATTAATTATGCAGTTTTATAATTTTATTAGTATATCAATTTTAACCACGGTCGTTGTCACAAAGCAAAGTTGAAGATCCAGCTCTCTATATGCATACTAGTATTAATTATCCATGTATATATCTTACAGTATGTTCTATAGTGCATCACTTGAACCCATGATCTCCTTGCCATGAGGCAGATGTGCTAACTGCGACACCCCAAAGGGAATTAATCCATTTGCATGTGTGTGTATGGTTTCCTATCGGTCCTTCACTGTATCTATTGGTCTATGTCACTTTGAAGCTCCACAGGCCAAGTAATACACTCTATACTATTGTTGCAACAACAAAAATATTGTACAGTACATACCCACAGGATCATCAGCCTTTAGGCTTGGTTTCAGTGGTAGCTTCAATACTTAGCCAGATATTTACTATATTTTACTTCAGGTTACTCATGTGCTTTTTACATTTTATGGGGACACTGTTTATTCATCCAATGTTTTTACAGTTTATCTACGGGTTGCGCTGAAGACAAGTGACACGGGGTACAACATTGACAGGTCAGCGGACTACTGCAGAGCTTAAACAGAGAGATATTTACACCTGTGGATAATTTAAGGTAGCCACCAGAACTAATCTGCATATCTTTGGAGTGGGGGAGGAAACCGGATCACTCAGAGGAAACCCCTTGCAGAAAGACTCCAGTTAACAAACAGGTTTGAACCCAGAATCTGCTTGCTAGGATTCATACTGTATTTAAATGATTAAATGATATGAGTAATAGGTTAATGTATGTGTAACAGGTTCCCACCTCTAAGGTTGTAGGATTGTTTTTAAACACAGTCATAAAATGAAGTAAGCCATCTAGATTATCTCATTTAGGCATATGCACGTTGTATTTAAATGGGCTTTTTTTTGGACAAACTCTACCTTACAAGCAGATTCTAATTTTTGGTTTTTTAGCACATTTTTTTGATCTTGAACACACTAGAAACTCATGGGCAAGCAAATGAATGTTTCAATATCTCATATACACTATAATCAATATCTCTGAGGTCTGAAGACAACTTACACTGATTGGCGAAGGGCCAGAGTGGAGAGCTAAGGTGAGGTTAGGAAGGGAAGGTGATGTGTAGAGGTTCAACAGAGCGAGAGACCCGTCTGCCTTCAGAATTCCCCCTTGTGGCAAATACTTCTGCAACAGAGTAACAGAGAGAGAACAAATATAGTTAAATAAACAAGTATTAATATTCAGAACTGGCTGGTATAATGGGATAGGAACTCTAAGCCCTCTCTCTCTCTCTCTCTGACAAGGAAAATAAAACATAAAAATAAGGTTTTTATATTTGGAACTGTATTTTACAGATATATGTAAAAATACACAGAATGATTTGAAGCCAAGTGCTGGGGCTGATTTCTTTCTAGCCCAGACTGCTGCTTATCAGTGACAGTCATGTTGTGGTTTAAAATAGAATCACAGTTATGAATGTCGTTTAACTGTGAAGGACTTTTTAAAGAGCATTATCAGTATATATTTGTCTGTGGAATTTTAATATATATTATTCAGACTCTGGTGTGTATCTTTAGGATGACTCTAGTGTTTCACAGCTCTCATTGAAGGAACTTTTCCTAGCATGGGCCTAGATAAGGAAAGGCTATATATGTGATAGATTTAGACAGTGTAGTCAGACAGCCTGTTCAAAATTAGCCTGTTTATCCAGACTAGTTCTCTTTCTTTTATAGGTACTCATCATGACTATGGGTCCTTCTCTTAAAGGTAATCCTCCTGCATAGAAACAAATCAGGGCTGTCAGAATCCATTAACAAACACTGTTTGAATTTTTATACTGACATAATTAAGTGCTTTAATAATGGGAGCAGACACATCTTGCCAGATAGAGTAAACGGACGTCCGATGGAAAGCAAAGTTTTCGACCTCGTCACCTGCATTTCCCATTCGGCGAATGCATTTCCCATCAGGCGTGGTCCGTTAGTCTGCCAGAAAGTTTTGTGCATGCATGAAATTTGGAACAAACTCCACTGGGCAAAGGCGTTTGCAGAATTTAGGTTTTTTTATAAGCTGGGTATGCATTTTCGCCAGAACTCATGTGTTCCTTGTCCTGTACTTGTTCATTTCAATCCATTGTTGTTTGGTAGACTTGAATCGCGTTGAATCGTTTATATCTGTCAGACATCCAGTTACACTTCAAAGCAAGGTGCTGTCAACCAAAGGAGACAATTTTCAGAGCTGGATCATTTTCTTTCACATTCTTATTACACTAAATGGCAAAGTGTGCATACCCCTTCATTTATTTGCATTGTATGTTGCTGTCCTTTGCTCTATATGGGAAAGATGTCCATGATGGTGCATGATGGGTAATCTGTACCTGCTAGAGTAAATGTATTATATTTTTACCTTATTTAACTTGTGTGTTTATAATACACATACAGTATGTATGTTCCATAATAGCATTATGTTATACAGTATCTAATGAGCGTATACATGTATATATCTGGATTTGGCCAATATTTTGTGTGGAAGGGGCATAAACTAAGCTATATATCACTGTACAAAATATCAGTGATAAGGGAATATTATTAAAAATATTCCAAATTTTAAACCCAATCAAGCTAATGATAAAGCTAGAAAACTATCCTTATATAGCTCCTTTACTTAAGAAAGCATGACATTTTCCCCCCTGTGGTTTCTGTGATATTAACACACACTGTAATACTTGTTCTAATGTTTGCTATTCTATTACACTCTTAAAATGAAAACTATACATCAAAAAAACCTGGACAACCTTATAGACACAATCACACCCGCTCTGGGCTTCAAAATCTTATTTAAACCCCTGGAGACTAAAAAGGATAATTTAATGTAACAAAACCCATACCAGTCCTCCATTAGACAAACAGGAAACTCTGTGAAATGACTGTGGTTATGTCAATATCATACCAAAAGTCTGTTTATAAGTGTGTATGTCTGTGTTTATGTGCACAAGCATGTGAGCAACAGCCTGGGAGGTCTACAGATCCCAGCGCCTGGGATAGCAATTAAGCCCTAAACACATACACACACCCACTTTCACACACCCTGTCACAGGGCCGCCCCCCTTGCGTTTCACTGCAGAATTATAGCAGACAAACACAAACAGGCCGTCTCTGGGGGGGCCGCGTGTGAAGATGAGCCACAGAAAGAACTCCATTGTGTCCGGGTTCCTTCTCTGCCCCGTACGCTGGCCAGCAGCCCAATGAGGAAATGCTTGGGCAGAACTTCACAGAACTGCCGCCTCCCCGAAGGCCCCCTTTCATTCCCCATAGCCCCCAACCAACTATTAGACCAGAAACCACAGCACTGAGCGGAAAGGACCTGTCACTCACAACATACTGAGTCGAACATACTCACGCCCACATTCACTCTCATAAACACACACACACACACACACACACACACACACACACACACACACACACACACACACACACACACACACAC
>JAOUQZ010000028.1:4290223-4308245 GCA_028564935.1 Neosilurus hyrtlii
GTTCTTTTACATGCCTCTCACCATAGACAGTGAGAGACATGGCCGGCATTTGATAACCCAGTTAGCTTCACTGGGGGAACAGCAGTGAGAATAGTGGGGCTTGAACCCCCGACCTTGGGATCAGTAATCCAGCACCTTACCACCAGGCCACCACTGCCCCAGTCTTAGTCATAAACAATATAAAAATTAATATCATGTCTTAAAATCCACCTAGCTAACATCAGTAGGAACCCTCTCATAAATCCTGCCTCACTAATCTAGGCTAGTTAGCTAGCTAGCTAATGTTAGCAATAAAAAATATATTTATTATTATTATTATTATTATTATTAATAATAATAATAATAATAATAATAATAATAATAATAATAACAATGCTAATAACAATAATAATAATAATTGTTATTATTATTATTATTATTATTATTACTATTTTTATTAAATAAATATATTTATATAAGCATGCTGTATAATGTTAACCAACTAGCATTCATAACAGTAAAGATTATTAACATTTAAGAATATGTCTTTTCAGAAATCCTATCACGTTAGCCCATGTTTGCTACCAACTGTTGCATCAAACAATATTGAATATTAATATTATGACTTGGAACCCTCTCAGAAAGTTGATTAGCTTATATTAGCAAACTTGTATACATTGGTATTACAGATAATGAACATTCCTGAATAACTTACAGGTGAATGTTTGTTTTGGCAGCAGGAGCAGGACAGTTAGCTGGTGTTGGCAATGTCTACTTATAACAAAAACCTTCACTATGAATTATTTCACGTCAAAGTTACTCAATTTGACTTCTTCTTAGAAATAAAGTTAACCTCCCATCACAAAGGGGAAAATTATGGCCATTCATTTTTGTTTTTGTTTTTTGCAGTTAGCTTTGTTAGCTTGCTATTCAGCTAGCAATATTATTAATGCTGATGAATGTGCACAAATACGACTTTAGGGGGAAAAGTAATTTTTAGAAATCCTGTTCATTGCCTCATTATCATTAAGTGACTTAAAAGAAAATTCATGACTTCTAATATCACATAATTTATTTCTGAAATCCGATCTATTCTGTCATATTAGCCTGCGTTCGCTAATGACACCTTGACCAATGTTTCCCACTATTTTGTAGAAGCGGATGATCATCTCCTTTAAAACATGTTCTTAAAAAATGAATGAAAGGTTCTGAGAGAAATGGTTTTTGCAGATATAAATGTGAATACATTTTTGTAATATTTACAACAGTTTAATCTTTGTACTTTTCATAACTTTAAGCTGTAATCAATGATTACTTAAAAACAGCTAGATAATTAAAATGTATTTTTTCATGTGGCTAAGTTTTTGGTCTGGACTAGGTAACAGTCTGTAAAAACAATTTCTGGTAGTAGATAGCATGTCTATCTTACAGCAAGAAGGTCCTGGGTTCGAGTCCCAGACTTGGCGAGGGTGTTTCTGTGTGGAGTTTGCATGTTCTCCCTGTGCTTGCGCGGGTTTCCTTCGGGTACTCCGGTTTCCTCCGACAGTCTGAAGACATACACATTAGACTAAAAGGCTGTCCCAAATTGCCTCAAGGTATGACTGTGACTGTGAGAGATTAGATCGACGAGCTGTTCAGGGTGCGCCCTGCCTTCACCCAGAGTCAGCTGAGATAGGCTCCAGCCTCCCCGTGACCCCAGTAGGATAAAGTGGTTAGAGAAATTAATAAATGAATGAATGAATGTTAAAGTACATAAATAAATGCTATCTTCTCTTTGAATTAATTTAATCTACAGATATTTTTTACATTAAATGCATTCTCAGTAAACACTATCCTGCACGTTATACTGGGAGCACCAGGAACCAAGGAACTGGGAACACACCTCAAATGGGACAGCAATCCATTGAAGGGGACCCTGCACACACCCACTCATACACTCCTTTGTACTCTGGAGCGATTGGGTTTAGCTAGTCGATATACATGCATGTTTTAAAGGGTTGGAGAAAACTAGGACACCAAGAGGAAACCTACATGACATGGAGATGTACTAAATTAGCTTTAAGAGTGCTATCTGATTATTTGAAAGAGGAACATGTTTCTTGACTCTTTCATTTTTCAAGCATTGTACTGGAGAAAGAAAAATCATATTTTGAGCAAATAATGCAGCCTTTATACAAAGATTGTGTGGCACACGGGGCTTAGGCAGAGCAGTTCACCTTCTCCTCCTGCTGTCACCTCTCCTTAAACAAACACATCCGTCCCAGTAACCTCGCATCTCCCAGTGCCCTGCCTATCCCTCTGACCTGTCAATCACTCATCCACAAAAGGTCTCGAGTAGGGCAGAGAACAAACGCTACCTTTATGATCCTCCCTCCACCCAGTTTCCCCCTCTTCAGCCACCTCACCCCCTGCCAGCCAGAATCAGAGCAGGACAGGCAGGAAGTGGGGGAGGAGTTCCTCATGAAAACGCACACATTCCAAGTTATAGATACGACTTGCTTCCACACATTCTGTATCTTCCCGGCTTAGCATACATCATGCATGCGGAGTACTCGTATGTTTTGAATGTGTTACACACAGCAAGCTCAACAACGAGCCTCCTATGGGAATTTGATTACCCTCGTAAAAAGCAGGCACATAGCACCCCAAGGAAGTGTTTTGTGTTTTAATTGGCCGTGCTGTCTCTATCTTTTCTATTTCTGATCTATTGCTTGAAATTGGAGCTGCAGGAAGTGGTCCTGCAGACCGTCTTGTCAGCGTAGACAAATTATTCAGCAGTCTAAATATAAAAAATAAAAAGGAAAAAAGAGGGTTTTTCTTTTCTGCTCTTTTTTTTCCTCTCTGTTTCGTTCCTGTTGTTTTTGTATCTCCTAATGTGAGCAGCCGGCCCCTTAAAAAGCTGTTACCTGAGTTATAGAGGGAGGATGAAAGGTAAGGGGGCCAGGGCTGTATGTATGTCTCAGATGCAGTGCAGGAAATGAACCCCTGGATAGTTGCACTGTTCCTGCCTATAAGCCACACGACCCTCTGCCTAATTTTTTTATTTAATTTTTTTTTTTTTTGGCTAAACTGGAAATTCTGGGGGGAAAGAAATCAGTGTGTGGAAGTAAACCAGACCTATTTTTGAAGCTGCACTGTAAAGGATCTTGGTATGATCACACCCACAGCCTGAGTGTAGCGTTTCTTTGCAAACTAGGCTTTGAAATGTGATTGGACAAAAGTGTAGGGTTGACATTGTGGCTGTCAGCTCCAAAATATTCGGCCAAAGCTAGTCATTCTTCCGATAAATTAGCTGAGTCAGATAAGAGTTCCCAGCAAAACTTGAATCAGACCTCCTCTTTCGGGTATTAATAGGGCTGGGTGATACAACACTATGGATTAACAACATTGAAAAACATATTGATGTTACAGTAAACGTTTGAGTGCTTTCATGATGCCATGGTTACTGGCTGTAATGTCTAATTGTTTTCACTCCACATAGTTTCTGAGTAGGAAATCATAAATGTTGCTATAAAAACATATAATTTATAAATGTTTGTTTATGCCATAACACACTTCTTACTCACTTACGCACAACCTCTGTCAAACCTCTTAATCATACTGGGGTCGCGGGGAGGCTAGAGCCTATCTCAGCTGACACTGGGCAAAGGCAGGATACACCTTGAACGGCTCACCAGGTCACTACAGGGCAACATACACACAACCGTTCACACAGGTTGGAACAGCCCGTTATCCTAATATGCATGTCTTTGGGCTGTAGGAGGTAACCAAAGTACCCGAATGAAAACCCACACAAGTTCAAGTGAGAGTAAGCAAACTCCACACAGAAACGCCCGAGCCCGGGAGTCGAAACCGGGGCCTTCCTGTTGTGAGGCAGACATGCTAACCACTCCATAATACAGTATAAAACACATCATTACAAGAGTTATTAGAAAATTACATTGAGAAATGGAGATGAAGTTCAGCTTTACCATTCAAGTCCAGGTTTACAGTTTAAACTTAACAGACTTAAAATTGCTTTCATTGATTATTTTTTGTTTGTGTTCTAAGCACAATCAAACTTTTGCAACTGACTGCAATGTATTGGACATTACACTTACTCTCACGCACTCATTTGCTGAACAGCTTAATCCTAATAGGGTCACGGGGAAGCTGGTGCCTATCTCAGCCAACACTGGGTAAAGGCGGGATGCACCCTGAACAACTCGCCAGATCATCACAGGGCAACATTCACACCCATACCTAGGGTCAATATGGAACAGCCATTTAGCCTAATGTGCATGTCTTTAGACTGTAGGAGGAAACTGGAGTGCCCAGAGGAAACCCACGCAAGCACAGGGAGAACACGCAAACTCCACACAGAAACGCCCGAGCCTCGGACTCGAATCCAGGACCTTCTTGCTGTGAGGCGGACCTGCTAACCACTATGCCACCGTGCCGCCCCAGTGCTACATTCTAGTAATATAATTTTAGGGTGATTTTAAGGTTATTTCCTTCCCAAAGCTTCACTAAAGAAATACAGCATTTATATAATTTCATATCATGTTACATTATATAGCTGCGTTGTTTTTCTCGCTGAGCAAAATGTCACTGGAATTTAATATAACAAAATATAATGCCTTCATAAAATCCTAATAATATAAAATCAAAAAACAAATGTTTAGCTTTTATTTATTATGAGGCAGCCTGTATTCATTAAAAATTAATTGGAAATTAAAAAAACAATATCATGGCATGATGCGGTAGAAAAGACGATAGTGTCCTCAGGACAAGAGGAAGGCATTAGCAAAAAGGTGAAAGGTCAAATACCTATATTAAACATCCTCTGCATAAATAACTAAGTCTAGGTGGTATAGCGGTCCTCATCAGAGCAGCGATAAAATCGCACGGCCTAAAGCTAGCTCCCCTCTGCCCTCCTCCTAGGAGGTTTAGCCCATATCCAGTGCACTTGCCCCTTTTTCGCCCTGATTAGGGGCCAAACTAGCAGCAAGGCTCGGACCCAGTACCTTTAACCTCTACTATGGGTAATTGTTTGCAAAAGTTTGTGCTTGATACCCTGGAGCAGTGTTCGGGGACACAGGCAACCAGTATCACCAGGCTGACCCTGAAGGTAAACAGGGCCACTACCAAGCCTCATTAACTGTGGCCGTAGGGCTCCGGGCTCCGTGACATGCACTACTGCCCTCTGACCTCAGTGATTAAATATTGCACAGGCTCATCTGCTAACATTTAGGCAACGTCGCCAGTGCCAAGCCCCAGTGACACGCGTTTAATAAGGTTGAGTGGCAGAGCGCTCTGGACTCTGCTCTCACACTCATCCCCTTAACACCTGTCTGACATCACGAGACGACGATTCCAGGAAATGAAATCATTCCATATGTCTATGTCCTTTCTTTCATTTCTAGACCTTTATATGTACACCTAATGACTAATGTAGTGTAGTGGTTAGCATGTCCGCCTCATAGCAAAAAGGTCCTGGGTTCGAGTCCCAAGCTTGGACATTTCTGTATGGAGTTTGCCTGTTCTCCCCGTGTTTATGTGGGTTTTCTTCAGATCCTCTGGTTTACTTCCCACAGTCCAAAAATATGCACAGCTGTTCTAAATTGCCCCTGGATGTGGTGGTGTATGTGTTGGCCCTGCGATGGTCTGGTGGGCTGTTCAGGGTGTACCCTGCCTTCTTCCAGTGTTGGCTGAGATAGGCTCCAGCCTCCCTGCAAACTTAGGAGGATTAAACAGTTCGGCAAATGAGTGAGTGAGTGAGTGAGTGAGTAGAATTATTTACTGAGAGTGAGGAGGACAATACTGAATTGTCACCGAGATGGAAGTAAAAAAGCAAATCAATTTACTGAAATCTCACTTTAGCTCCTAATTAAAATCCCTTTCACAAACAAACTGTATTTAAAACCTGAGCAGGTGAGGTGGATTTGAAAGCTGCATAGATACATATGTACATAAATACATAAAATGTGTTTATTGAGGGGAAAATAGTTCAGGTCTGTAAGTCAAATTGTACTACGTTCAGACACGACACTACCATACTATTGTTGCAAGACTTGTATGATATTCCTGGGATACTCGGTTAAACTACGACTGCCCCATATGTACCTTTACATGAGGTACATACGTACAACCTAACACTGTCGCTCATCCTAATACTGTTGGCTGTACAAATGTCATACATAACACATAAGTATATAAGGAACTCCCTCACTCACTCACTTGCTGAACCGCTTATTCCTACTAGGGTTGCGAGGAAGCTGGAGCCTATCTCAGCCGACACCGGGCAAAGGCGGGGTACACCCTGAACAGCTTACCAGATTTCACCCAACTATTCACACACACTCACACCTAGGGGCAATGTGAAACAGCAAATTAGCCTAATGTGAATGTCTTCAGGTTGTCGGAGGAAACCACAGTACCCGGAGGAAACCCAGGCAAGCATGGGGAGAACATGGGAGCTTTCAGACAATTTATAAAATCTTTTTTGCAAAAAATGTAGATTGTTCAACTCTGCGAACACTGGGTGAAGGTACACCCTGAACAGCTTACCAGACCATCACAGGGCCAACCTACACACAAACATTCACACTCACACCTAGGGGGAATTTGAAACAGCCAATTAGCCTAATGTGCATGTCTTTGGACTGTGGGAGGAAACTGGTGTACCTGGAGAAAACCTACCCATGCAAATGCCCTTACCGAGCCTTGGACTCAGACCCAGGAGCTTCTTACTGTGAGGTGAACGTGCTAACCACTACGTACGTAAGGAAGTCCCATGGGTTTCACAATCCCGTTCGCAATCATAGAAATATTGTAAGAAAACATACAATTGTGAACGCATCAGAAAAAATCCGTATGTCTGTTGTAACACAGTTGTTGGATGTCGTGGGGTATGGCACAGCAGGCCTAGGAAATGGCCCAGACATTGACAATTACCAACGAGATGAAAAACAATTTTTGAATATGTCCAAATCTCCATGACAGGCGACTACAGCGGCATTGTCTGTCACACAACAGATGAGTTTCATAACACACACACTTAGGTATTTACCCAATTTTCTCCCATGAACCTGTTCTACGTATACCTGTCATAAGACATATGTGACAAGGGGTGAAATCATGGCTATAGTGAGTAGTTAAAAAGTTTGAGGACTTGTACTGTAAAATAAAATATTAAGAATATTACAACGTAAACACTATGTGACGTGACAGGAGGATGTAGAGGCATCGTATAAATACAGTGAAATGTATCTGGGTCTTCATAGGGTTTTGAGACACTGAATTAGGCAACATGTCCCTTCTTTGACATCAAGCACTACATTTTACTTAAACATCCCACAATATCCCAGCCTGGATAGATCTCTCTCTTAGATTTTCGTTGTTAACTGGTTATTGAGCGTAGCATTATTTCTACTGACGACCTCTGCACTGTGACCTACCCGTCTTCCTGAGGGGGAAGTCCTCCTCCCTGGTGTCCAGGCCAGAGGGCAGAGGGGATTTAAATGTTGGAGGCATTTCTCCTAAAGGAGGAGATTTCTGCTCCATGGACATGTGCTGGCTGGTGCTAAGAAAAAAGACAAATAACTGGATTAATGATTCATCTTTAGTGATACACTCAGGGTTCAAACATAATCAGAAAAAAATGAATATCTCACTGGAAAAAGGTCTGATATAAGAAAAATGTCTGGGAATATGTTTAATAATTATAAATTTGGCTTATTGTGAGCTTAAAAATAGGAAATACCCCATCAGTTTCCAAATTTCCAGATATTTTCACTTCCTAAAGTCTTTGTACACCGCATCATCACCATGCTAAAGGAGTTGAATGAGTGATGTAGACAAGGGTGTGCTTGCTTGCCACTGTTTTCAGATTTGTCACCCAAAACCTTATTTGTAAATACATGCCAATATTTTAATTTTCATTTTTAGGTTCTAAGTGGAATTCCATACATTAATATCGTCATATTTATCATTATCATCATCAACATCGTCGTCATCCTGGCTTCCTTATTTCCAGTAATAGAGTTCTGCCACCGAGTGAAGTTTTTTCCCCCTTCATTTTTATAGATTACAGTAAATCACACCAACTCGCCGTGACATCACTGAAGAACTGGTTGCGGTTTGAGGTGCATATTTACAGTGTGAGCACATTTTCACAAAAAAAAAAAGAAAGAAAGAAAAAATAATTCAAGCCAAATAAACTTCAATTATTTGATAGACACAGTGAAAAAAATTAATAATTATCATCACCAGGCACCATCTGATCAACTATGGGTGGTAAAAGTGTTTGGTAAAAATCCTCTTAGACACTTTCGAGCCTTTCCTTCTCCATGCTTCGTCATGTGATACAGCTCTCATTCGATTTTCATTATATCCTTTTGAGATTAAACCAATATTCCAAGCATGATGCTAAAAAAATCATTAAACAAAGGTGCTTATGATGATATTAATGAAGCATCACATACATGTACCAGAGTTTGGCACGCTGGTTGAGTGGGTGACCAGCCGACGGTGTGTCTTTAGCAGATTTATTCAGGAGGAAGTCGTGCAGTTTTTGACGCACCTCTGTGCTGGCCATAGCACCTGAAGGAAAAAGATCCAGACCTGTATTAAAAAACATGCAATGTGTTATTAAGAGCGAAATCTCCTCTCCACTGCCCCAGGGAAATAACATGAATGATCATTTAACCTAGACTAAAATTAAGACAAATGTATAAACAGTGCCACCTTCTGCTAGTAAAAGCATCCTGCAGGATGGATGCCACATCACAGACAGAGTGTAGAAGGTGTGCGAAGGAAGATGAAGAAATGATCCTGATGTTTGTGCTTCTTCAGTATTAGGCTAGCTTCTGTCTCCAGCTTATATTACACTCTCGTGCCATTCTAGTCTCATGGTTCTTAAAATGGGGTCCTGTGGATCATCATGGGGTCCGTGACATTTAGCCAGTAAGGCCACAGTTAAGGACATGATGATAGCAGAGATTTATTTGAACTAATAGTGTGATAGTTGTAATAGATATGAATTAGTTTAGTTGGCTGGTAGCTTGAAATAAATCACTTTTGTGCATGTGTCGTGCTTTTTATCCATGAGTATATACCGTCATTGACAAAAGTCTTGTTGCGCATGTGGACATTCATGTATAAAAGTCCATATCTCACCAACCTATGAACTGATTTTCATCATTTATGACTTACATTAATCCTACAAGTATACAGATTGTTTTGTGAAAGCAACAAGAAATTGTACATTTATTTATACTTTTTACAGCTAATAAAAGACAAACATATCCATTCTAGGCAGAACAAAAGTCTTGTCGCAATCATGTAACATCAAATTCAGGATCAAAGTGATTAGTAAAATTATTAAATAAATTGAAAATTGCTTGGTTAACTAAATATAAATAAAATACAGGTATTAAAACAGCTTTCAGACAATTTATAAAAGCTTTTTGCAAAAAAATGCATCTCTGCGAACACTGGGCGAAGGCAGAGTACACCCTGAACAGCTCACCAGACCACCACAGGACCAACATACACACAAACATTCACACTCACACCTAGGGGCAATTTGAAACAGCCAATTAGCCTAATGTGCATGTCTTTGGACTGTGGGAGGAAACTGGTGTACCCGGAGAAAACCTACCCATGCAAACTCCACCCTGAAACACCCTCACCGAGCCAGGAACTCAAACCCAGGGCCTTCTTGCTGTGAGGCAGTCATGCTAACGACAATGCCATCGTGCCACTCCAACAAATTCACGGTTTTAAAATTCTGTTATCTCACAGTGTATTTTTAGATTATGTAGTGTATCCATCATGTGAGTCCCTGTGTCATGTGTTCTATAGAAATGATAATATAGAAAATTCTGATTCACCTTACAGTTAGTATATCTGTCAGAGCTGCTGTTACAGAAAATGATTCACCACCTGCTGACCAATAAAAATCGAGAATTCTTCAGTTCCATTATATTCATGAATTACTAACTGTTTTTAAGGTATTCTGACTCTTTGTAATACATCATACTTTGTCATCTCTTTACCCACCTCTCCAAAATACGAAACAGGGAGCAATGTGACAAGCTCAACCAATCAGGTTATTTAACACCCAGCCCCACAATCATTTCACTTTCACACATGCTGAACCCGAGATCATTTTCTTGGACTGCGCCTGGTTTGGAAAACAGCTTTCCCTCCATAGTCTCAGTATAAACAGCCTCAAATCTGACAAATGTACCCCGGATGAATGAATACACTCATACATACTCTCTTTGCTGCGCTCCTTCTTCCTGTGGTTGAGGTGCTGGTGTTGAGCTTGCTTCCTCCTGTGGCGCTCCAGCTCCTCTCCCTGCACCTCCTCTCTCTCCTCATCGATCTCGATTTCAGGCATGCGCTCCTCAGCAAGAGCCTCCTGCTGCTGTCGGAGAGTCAACAGAGCCTGCTGGAGCTGGAAGAAGGAGTATAAGAGTGTGCTGGTGTAAGTTTTTTTGTATTTTACATGACACTTAACAGTTTACAGAAAATTATAACAGTCAGCATTTGGAAAAATAAACAATAGACATGATTGTACATTATTCATTCATTCATTTATTTTCTAAACTGCTTAATCCCAATCAGGGTCGTGTGGAGGCTGGTGCCCATTTCAGCTGACTCTGGGCGATGGCAGAGTACACCTTGTACAGCTTGCCAGGCCATCGCAGGACAGAGACATGCTGACGGCAATGCAGCCTACTCTTTACGAAAGTCGGCAACGATTCTTTTACATGCCTCTCACCACAAACAGTGAGACACATGGCCGGCGTTTGATAACCCATTTAGCTGCACCGGGGGGCAGCAGTGACAACCCACTGATTGTGGTGCTTGAACTCCAGCACCCTGAAAAATCCAGCACCCTACCACTGAGCCACCACTGCCCCTTGTACATTATTTAAAGGTACCAATACTCCCTAAATATACAGAAGCTTTAAAAAATGCAGTATTAAAATATAGGACCTTCTGTATATTTGCAATGCTGCACAGAATGAGCATCTAACTGTACTCTAATGTATATACTGTGCTACTTATACTGTATTGTACTGCTATAAACCCACTTTGCTATTCATTAAGCCACGGCTGTCCTCACCATTCACTTACTTTACCATACTTACCATCATTTTTGGGTCGCAAACTACTGCATGATTTTTGATTAAACTGTTTACATTACAGGATTTTATTTTTAATTATACATTCAGATTTTTTGTAAAAAGCTGAAAAACATCAATAAAAGGTTTATACTCATTAAAACTGGTACATACTGATTTTCAACACAGACTGTACGACATTGACAGAAAGTCCACAGCTGTATATTTGTCTCAATACATTAAAGTGACACATTTACTGTATGTACAGTATATTCATTCATTCATTCATTCTCTGAACCGCTTATTCCTAATTAGGGTCACGGGGAGGCTGGCGCCCATCTCAGCCGACTCTGGGCGAGGGCGGGGTACACTCTGGACAGCTCGCCAGGCCATCGCAATGTACAGTATATATATTTTTTTAAATTAAAAACACCCTTAATGAGACTACCACCATGATGAGGTGAAGGAGCTTGCATGTCCTTATGCCCCAAAGAGCTATGCTGGTATTTGGTTCCAGAAGGGCCACCCATGCTTGACAGATCAACAGGTCTGATGAAGAGTATTCACCAGGTTGGGGGTTGGGAATTGGGCTAATCCCCCACTCTCTTTAAAAAATTATTACAGAAACCAGAACCAATGAAAGTCTATATAAAATATTTAATAAATCTGTTTTGTTGGACTAGTAAAGATAGTGGTCCAAGACCTTTCCAGATGGGATGCATCAGTGAAGGCCCTATGCGCTGCTTGGAGCCAAAAGGCTTAAGTCAAGTAAGTAAGTCATAGCCAAATAATGCAGGCATGAAATCATCAACGTGAACCTTATTTAGACTGCCATGCAGATATTTTGCTGCAGACCTGCCCTCTGGTGGCACTTATAATCCACCAGATGCACCAAAGTACATGAACAATTCTTTTCACCTAACAGGCAAATGAGAATATATAGATCCACGTCGTTCTTGGAAGAATAATAATCAGGAAACAGGTCAGACCTTGATGTGCTCCTGTAGCTGAGCTTGGTGCTGTCGTAGTAATGCCTGATGCTGTTTCTGAAACTCGGCAATGAGCAGCTGTTTCTGAATCTGCTGCTGCCTCTGGATCAGAAGGAGTTCCCGCTGTAGCTGCCTCTCCCATTCATCTGAGTCCCGCTCCCACTCCGGCATACTGACCTCAGACGTGCCTACCGGGGACAACAGCTCCAATCCTGACACACACAGACACAGAGAGAGAGAGAGAGAGAGACAGAGAGAGAGAGAGAGAGAGAGAAATGCAAAATATTTTTGTAACTGAAAGTAACTCAGTCATGTGAGACTCAGCTGTAAATTCCAAGTCATACCTTAACAAGATTTTTTTTGTAATTCATCTTAAAAATACCATTATGGAAGGAAATGCCCTTGTCACAGAGCCACACCCGGAGAACATCTCACACTGAGGAATACATGTACTGCAGTTTTAGGGTTTTTTCTCACCAATTCTATAGCATTACACTGTGGGTGGCATGGTTGCGTAGCGGCACTTCACAGCTAGAAGGTCCTGGCTTTGATTCCCGGGCTGTTTCTGTGTAGAGTTTGCATGTTCTTCCGTGCGAGTTACTTATATACCCATGTGTCATGTACAACACCTTTACAGTCAACAGAATGAGGATGAGCAACATCTTTAGGGTGAGCAAACATACCTCATGTAATGTACATATGGGGCGGTCGTACGTCAACCAAGTATTACACGAATATCATGCGAGGAATATCATACATGTGAATGCTTGTGTGTTTGTGTGTTGGCCATTCAGGCCAGCTATTCAGGGTGTACCCATGACGAGCTATTCACTGTGTACCCTGCCTTCACCCAGTGTTGGCTGAGATAGGCGCAGCCTCCCTGCAACCCTACAGTGGTAGGATTAGGCGATTCAGCAGATGAGTTAACAGCGAAATGAATGTAACTAAGACGTACGGTTCCATAATACACATCCTTAGTTACTATACATATACTTCATTAACACGTTTCTACAGTCGTGGTTTTTAATTTCCTCTTCTTCTGGTGCCTAACTCAGCATGGCATTCACTGCACGCAGTCAATTATTACACAAGGACTGAATTCTGATGTTTACAAAAGTCGAGGGAAAGGTTAAAAAACAACAAAACAACAATGTAACAGTTTACACTTTACAGTTATTAAGGTAAACAGATACAGGTGAACCATTGCTGATTTTCATCAAGAGTAGGCTGCATAGCCATCAGCGTGTTTCTGCCCTGTGATGGCCTGACAAGCTGCATATTAGGCATATTGGGTATTCCCAGTTGCCCTTAGGTGTAACTGTGACTGTGAGTGCTTGTGTGTGCTTGTGTGTGCGTGTGTGTGTGTGTGTGTGTGTGTGTGTGTGTGTGTGTGTGTGTGTATGTGTGTGTTGGCCCTGCATTCGACGTTCTGGCTAGCTGTTCAGAGTGTGCCCCGCCTTCACTCCGAGTCGGCTGGGATAGGCTCCAGCGAAAGCAATAAACACAGCAGGTTAAACTATTGAGAAGTTGTTTGTTCCTTGTCAGGTTCACATGTATAACCCAGAAGGACGTCCAAGACTGTAGCATGAGTGGAAGGCAGATGTTACTCTGTGCTGTTCCTGATAGTTCTGTCAGGTGACTCACAGCTGTGACTCGCACTCCAGCTAAGAGGTCTCTTCCCTATAGACACCTACCCTCACGTATGAGAGACAGCATCGACCTAGTGGTTTTCAACAATCCCACTGTCACACTCTCAGACACAAAGACGTCTGCCTTCCACTTATGCTACAGTCTTGTACGTCTCAAAATCCAGCTGTAATGGGTATTGTAATCCATCTGTCCAAAAACACTGTAAACAAACTCCTGACCACACCCATTCATGGATTTTAAACAAATTTGGTGGGGACACTGTCCATCCAAGATTTTAGGAGATAGAGCACTTATAACTTCCTAATGAGTGACAATAAACATGCCATTACTATGGGACACCAATAGGAAACCATATATGGACTTTAAAATGAAACAATCACCTTTTAACCTTGAGTGACCTTGCTAGGACAGGCCCCAGCCATCTTGTACATACTTCAAATAAGAGAGTTTTTTTTTACTGTTTGGCCACATCCACATACTATACAACATATCATAAGCCAAGCTTATGGGTAAATAAACCCAGTACCCATGTTGGAGCCTATTTGCTACATTATCCATGCTGTGTGGTGGACGTACATGGTACTCTGTAATTAAGAGGCTCTCAACCCTATTCCTGGAGGACCCCTGTCATGCTTTCCCTGCTCGGTCACACAAGTCAAGAAGAGCTGTTAATCAGCTAATTAGTTAAATTAGGTGTGTTGCGAATAAGAAAAACGCTAAAATGTGCAAGGCGGGTGGTGTTGCTTAAAAAAAAAACGCCCTAACAGGATCTACATATTACATATATGAGACTCGGCCATACGACTCCCTGTGTAGGGAACTGCACTGTGCAGGCAATTAACACCTTCTGGCCAATCAGAAGCAATAATTCAAATCAGAGCATTTTTTAAAATGTTATTTTAAATAATATTGGCACAGGTAATAAGAGCGATTTATTTGTTTATTTTGATGCTTTAAAAAGACTGATATACAGTGCACATGACACCAGATTAAAAAGTGCCCATATAAAGTCATATCAGATGAAAGTTATCAACCTAAAGAGCATCCGCACACATCCGGCTAATGACATACAGCAGCAATAAGCTTTTTAAAAATCCATAACACAATCTCATTCACTAGAGAGAGAGTGAGAGAGAGCGAGAGAGAGAGAGAGAGAGAGAGAGAGAGAGACAGCCAAACAAAAGAGAGAGAGGGGGAAAGAGATGCAGCCCAACAAAAGAGAGAGAGAGAGAGAGAGAGAGAGAGCAAGAGAGAGAGAGAGAGAGAGACTCATTCATTCATTCATTCATTTTCTGAACCGCTTAATTAGCCTAATTACGGTCACAAGGAGACCTCTCACCACAGACAGTGAGAGACATGGCTGGCCTTTGATAACCCAGTTAGCTGCAACTGGGAAGACAGCAGTGACAACCCAGTGATAGTGGGGCTTAAACCCCCAACCTTGGGATTAGTAATCCATCACCCAACCACCGGGCCACCACAACCCCGAGAGAGACTCAACCCAACAAAAGAGAGAGGGGAGAGAGAGAGAAAGAAAGAGAGAGAGAGAGAGAGAGAGAGAGAGAGAGAGAGAGAGAGAGAGAGAGAGCCCTAGTAAAGGGAGAGAGATAGAGAGATAGAGATAGAGAGAGAAAGAGACAGAGAGATGCAGCCTACCAAAAGAGAGAGAGAGTGAAACATATTAAACGTTGTGCAGTAAACTCTGAGATTTAAGGATAGCATTTAACTATCCACTGCTCATATTAAAGGTACAGTGTGTAAAATTTAGTGTTAGCTAGCATCATCTAGAAGTGAGCTTTCAGATTGCAATCAACAGAAATTTTATTCCTGACCCCACCCCTTTAAAGCCTGGTTCTGCTCCATAAGACGTGACCCGCTCCCCATGTAGATATATACAGCTTACGCCTAGCTCACATGTAAGAAATCATGGCCGAATGTACAAGGGAATTTTAGTTTGAGGGTAATTGGATATATTTTCGGGGGTGGTCGGTCGAATTTGAGGTAAATGGTCTGTTTTCGCATTTTAGGCAGTCAGCGGGATTTGTGTGTGCATCTATTTACACTTTAGTTTTCCAAAAAAAAAAAAAAAATCTGCATATTTCCTACACACAACATGCCTCTTGCCATCTCACACACATATTATAAAAATATAAATGTCATTGTACTTACTGCTCAAGCTGCTTTTCACAACAGACAGAGGAATACGCGTCTCAGATCTATTCCATTTGTGCCAGAATCTGATTCTTTGGGATGTATTACAGGGGACATATGGGAAATATATATGGGCTATGCAGTAATCTATTGCTGTATGTTTTTATTAACTTTTCCTGGAATAACTAGTTCAACGTGGATTTACCACATAATCTCTCCTCTGATATAATACAGGATTTTCCCTTATCAGCATTAGTCAGAAAGCTGATCTAGTATGTTATGCATGTCCAAAATAAATGAGAAATCCCCAGGTTTAATTATTAAATACCTGTAACAGATAATTATGTTCCTATCTGACATAGAATGAACGCATCTTAGAGGAAGGTGCAGGTTTTTCCACACAGCTCCTTGCTCCACTATCTCAAACATACATCCGTGTTTTAGCTTCAAGCCAAGAGTACAGGCTGAAATAGCGGCGCTCCCATAAACCAAAGCTGAGCACCTCATGCTGGAGTACATTTTAAAGGCAGGTTCAATACAATACACGACACGCATCCAGTGCAGGATCCTCAATGATTGAAGGTTTTCGATGAAAGGATGCATTTTTTCGGCCAGTTGAAACCAAAAACAACCGGAAAAAAGTTGCACTATTTTGCCCCATTTCACGGCTCTGCCGCTTACATGTGAGTACACCCTTATTCTACAGTTCTGAAAACCCAATGACTGTTTGATTTTTTTTTAATGATTATAGATGAATGAAAACTTAATTATGGATAATATACTTAATTTCTGCTAATGGATCCTCTAAAATGTTACACACTGTACCTTTAAATCTTGAGCTAAATGATTATCTGCGGCTGGAAGACATGTAGAAGAGCAGTCTTGAGCAAACCCCAACTATTTTGCAAGTGTCTGCAAAATAATAGGAAAATGAAAAAGTCCCAGTGAGTCACACTGTGTCAGATGTTCCATCATCAGCCTGGAATTTCAGAGGTGAAAGCACAGATGTGCAAAAGAAATTGATACTCTACTAGCCCAGTATCTTTTACTTTAAAATATTCATGCAGTATCATTTTACAATAAATCTTTTCTCTTAAAACTTCAGTTGTATCTTAACCCTTAAACAGGCACAAGTGTTATATAAATTGTTAAAATGTTTTATTAATAATATAAATAAATATTTTTATAATAATTATTCTTCTATTTAAGAACCAAGTAAGACTCGTTAATATTTTTAAATATATTGTATATTTTGGATTTTAGGAGTTGTATCTCCTGGTATTTGTAGCCTTATTAAGGTAATAAACAGAGCGAAAATCTGTAGCATCTCCCGGTGCATGTTGTCTGTTTAAGGGTTAAGTCTGTTTTTACACTATATACCCATTTCCATACATACCAAAAATATATATTTTTAAATTCTAAGGTAAGGATACCACCTCAGTGACATGGTAAGGCACACATGAGTCTCTTTTTCCCAAAGCGTAGTTTATACGTCTATAAGCTATAGGCTTGTGAATACCTTGTTCTGCTTTCAACATGTCACATGCAAGAAAAGGGCGTAAATACTTTTAAGGGCATCGAGGCGAATCTGCAAAAAATATCTCGCTCTCACCATACTATGCAACCTCTCCGAGGCGAAAAACACATGAAGACATTCTGACCAGTGACAGAACTCTTTTTAAAGCTCAATCTAAAGACAGAAAGGCATGTGACTGTCATGTTCGAGACGCAGTTCGACTATTTTTACACGCGTGAACAAAACGGTAGAAAAAGGCACGGCTGGCTGGCATGTGTGGGAATGCAGGCGTCGGTGTCTGTGTGCGAGAGTGATCTGGACTCGGGCCCTAATATATAAAGCCATGTTGTACACATGGCCTTAATCTGTTGTGTGAGACAGCTTTTAGCACTCAACGCCTCCATACACACAACACTGCAGTGAATAGATTTTGTTATTCACACTTGCTTTTCTTTTTTTTTCTTTTTTTTTTCAGAAAATACACCCACAGGCCTGCATACACAATTAAATATACAGATTTGCTATCATGCTTGGAAAAATATGAATGCAAAACCACACACACACACACACACACACACACACACACACACACACACACACACACACACACACACACACAC
>JAOUQZ010000028.1:4318488-4336866 GCA_028564935.1 Neosilurus hyrtlii
ACACACACACACACACACACACACACACACACACACACACACACACACACACACACGCACACACATACACACACACACACACAAAGGCCTTCTGCTACCGAGGTTTTCCTGACAAAATAGACACTGGTGCTGCAAAAATAGGTCATCAGTACAAGCCTGTTCCTGGCATAAAAAATTTCCCCATGGTTAAAGAAGCATAGAGTGGCACAGTGGCATAGTGGTTAGCATGTCCACTACATAGTAAGAAGGTCCTGGGTTCAAGTCCTGGGCTCAGTAAGGACATTTCTGTATGGAGTTTGCATGTTCTCCTCATGCTTGCATGGGTTTCCTCCCACAGTCCAAAAACATGTTCATTAGGCTAATTGCTCCTTAGATGTGAGTGTGAATGCTTGTATGTGTGTTTGCCCTGCAACAGACTAGTGAGCTATGCAGGCTGTACAACACCTTCGCCCAGAGTCGGCTGACATAGGCTTCAGATCCTAAAGGATCAAGCGGTTCTGCAAACAATGAATATATGTTGCTAATTTATGCAGAAACACAAAAATGCATTAATATAAATGTTCCCCACACACATTTTACAAACAGAGGTTTAGGATGGGGTGGCACAGTGGCGTAGTGGTTAGAACGTCCATCTCACAGCAAGAAGGTCCTGGACTCTGCAAGGGCATTCCTGTGCTAACTGGCTGCTCCAAATTGTCCTTATCGGTGTGTATGAGTGTGAATGGCAGTGTGTGTTCAGGGTGTACCCTGCATTCACCCAGCCTTTCATGACCCTAGCAGGATTAAGCAGGTCAGCAAATGATTGAGTGAGTAAAATAGACTAGACTAAAAATGGACACAGCAATAAAATTGGGGGGTGGGGGGGAGGCACACTTCAGGCTCTTGACACGGTTCATTTCAGGTAAGGATTATTCACAGTAAATGCACCCGAGGTCTATTTACATCCAATCACTGAGTCAGAAAGGCTTGGAAAGATGCGACATAAAATTGCTACATAAACAAATTGCAAGTTTGTGGGGAGTGGCTATGGCGCGGAGCTGAGCGGTCGCATTTTTGAGCTCTCTGTAGGAATCGGCTAAATTTAATTATCCTGAGTTAAAAGCAAAGGCACTCCTTTATCAAACTGAAGTTAAGTGTTTCTGTAATCTAAGACATGTCGTCCAAACAATCTAAAACCACCTCGGGCCACCAGAAAAAGGCTCGGAATAAGAACGTCTGACTCGATTAAAAAGGGGAAGATGCAAACACGCTAACCATTGATGTGCAAATTCCTGAAGCCGCTGGGATTTTAGAGGCAATTGCAGCCCTGAAAAACAACTTCGGCTCCAAATTTTCTTTGAGTTTTGACTGCAATAAAGGAAATCAAGTTCGGACTTTAAAGACTTTGCAGGGAGATTGGAACAAGCAAAGGATCGTATTGGTGACATAGCAGATGATATTGCTGGGGAGAAAACTAAAATCGCAAAACTCGCAATACTGGAGAAGCAGGTGTGTGAGCTCACCTCTATGGTGGATGACTAGGAGAACAGGAGTTGTCGCTCAAATCTCAGACTGGTGAATCTCCCGGAGAAAGTATAAAAAAGAAAAGGGCAATGCGACTGCTTTTGCATAAAGTGGGTACCCGACGTCCTGGGACCCGAGACCTTCCCTGTCCCGCTGGTCATCAAAAGAGCGCATAGAGACATGCAAGAAGCTAGAATGAAGGGCAAGATCATGTATGAAGGCCACCATGTCATGTTTTTTAAGACATCTCCACTGAGCTGCACAAGAAATGAAAGCGCTTTGATGATGTGAAACAAAAACTACGGGACCTGAAGATAGACAATGGCATCTTTACCCTGCTAAACTCACCACGGCTAGCCGGATTACACCGGGCTGTTTGTTTATTGTGTGATTCTCAGTTTATAACTGCTCCTCGTAGTGAGCTGGGCGACCAGTTTGCTCTTAATGTTACCAGGGAAGGTACGCCGTCTCGTTTGAGGGGACAGTGCTGGGATTATTTTAGGGGTTATAAATGGACATTTTATTTTGAAGCTTGGGATAACGACATACAGTCCAATCAGGGGTGCGCTGGGGTTGAAATTTAGCCCAGGAGCTTGGTTTGGAGAGGGCTTTTATATTATAGAGATCGCACGAAGAATGCAAGTGGAACCATAATACTTTCATTGGCGGATATAAAAAAAATCTAAATATATGAGTGCGTGTGTGAGTGTGTTTAATGATATAAGCAATAAAAATAAGAAACAAGCAGCTTATCAAAACCAAAGCAAATATTTAGAAATAGACTTCAACTTCTACTGACTTCAGCTGAGTTGTACTGACTCTACTGAATATTACATCATCAGCAAGCGTGTGAGCAGTGCACTGGTCTCGGCCACTCTGTCTATGACTGCGTCACTGTGTCGCACGTCATCAGTGTCTCGTATTCGGTAAACATTAGAATAAATGCCTCAAGATGCTCCTGTGTCAGGATGGACCTCAGTCTTTTCTTGACAAACTCCATCTGAAGACATGATAGGCATCAGTCAATACACTGTATTTGGAGAGTATGTAATAAACACAAATTGCACCGTTTTTACAGGAAGTGCAACTGGTGTTTGTGAGCTCCATGTTTTCCCCCTTTTCTGTCTCTTCTGCAGTCCAGACAGTGTATGACTCCAAATGGGGCAACTCTCCCAGTGGCTGGTAAGACAACACAGCTCAGCCTTCAGCCTTCCAGGTGTGGCTCTGTCATCAAACTTAAGGAGGCACTTACTGAGCTGTTGGAGTGAATCAGGTGGAAGCCCCCTGTCTCTTAGCGAACCAAAGTTTCTTGGGTCAAGGCATGCAAAATCATCAAATCATCAATCTCAGTGACCGTGTCCAAAATAATACTGTGCACCTTGACCCTGAACTGATCCTTTGCACTCCACTTATTTCTGATCTTTATTTCAGGTACAGCCACCTGAACCACCTCTTTGGATCCGCTCTCCTCCAGCTGGGTCCGTCAATTTGGCACATTTGGCTGCATCCTGTGCTAACCTTTAATTCTTTTTTGCCCTCAGCTTTTCTGCTCCTCCCATCTCTTTTAATGGCTTCTTTCTTTTAGACATTCCCCTCCTCATTCTTTTTTTCTTTCTTTCTTTAACAGAAATACAACGGTTTCATGATTGACTGAATGGCTAAGCCAGTCACATGTGCTGGCACTTAGGTGGTGCTGGCGGCCGCTCGTGTGCATGGAGATGTGGCGAGTGGGGAACACTGGACACAACTGTGTACTTTGATCATGGGCTCTTCTTCTCCGAAGGAATATTTATTCATTCTTGAGCTTACAGATCACTCAAAGTAAACAGACAACATGTTTTTTCTTCCCAAAAAATGAGTCTTGAAAAGGGGGGTTCGACTTGTAATCAGGGTCGTCTATTCGGGCCAAAACGGTAGATCATTGACCCAGTCTGTGCTTGCTACCTGTGGCTGCGAGGGCAGGCTGATGTGGTCAACTGTGGCATTTTGGGTAAATAAACAAAACAAAAAAAAAATGTTCCTGCCACCGACCTGAAACAGTCCGGCCACTTGGGAAACCTCCCAAACCTCCCTATGGCCTGTTCGCCCCTGAGTCCAATTGTTTAAAGAACGAGATTACAGTTTACATCATTCCTTCCTGTTACATACATGCCCTGGTTGATAGAGTTCATACTTGATTTTATTTTATATGTCTTCTAATGTAAATCTGATGTTTACATTCTGGAACATTAGAGGTTTGGTGAAACTAGCTAAAATGAAGCAAGTGTGTACAGTAAAAAAATTAAATCATCTGATGTATATCTCCAAGAAACCCATTTACTGTCAGATGAAGTGATAAAAGTAAAAAGAAGATGTCCAGGGCAAGTAATTTCAGCCTCCTACTTATCACACACCCACGGGGTGATGACCCTGATTCATAAATCGGTACCCTTTAAAGTGGACAACGTCATCTGTGACATAGGGGGTAGGTACCTGATTGTCTAGGGTACACTGATAAATGAAAAGATAAAAATGATTAACATATATGCCCCAAACAATGACAATCCCAAACTCTTTGAAAATTTATTTCTGTTAATTTCCTCTCTCGCAGAGAAGGCTCTTATAGCAGGTGATTGCACTTTAGAACCTAAATTGGACCGGTCAACTGGGGTGGACCCCTTTCATATACAAATTAGGAAGAAGCTGTTACAGTATGTAAAAGATTTGAACTTGTGTGATCCCTGGAGGAGATTAAACTCAAATAAACTAGAATTCTCCTGTTATTTAAGTCATACTCACATATAGATTATTTCCTGATCTCCAGTTCTATGTTCTCCTCTGTGAGAGAATGTAATTATAACAGCATACTACTGTCAAACCACTCTCCTACCTCTCTTATACCTTCTATAGAGCCTAAGGGGTAGATTAAGGCACCTTTAGGTGGAGATTTCATCCCAGATGGCTTTCCGATTCAAATTTCCTACAATTTGTAGAGACACAAATCGAGTTGTGAGATACGGATGAGACCTCCACTATTGTCAGCTGTGAGGCCTTTAAGGCGTACATCAGAGGTATGATCATATCTTACAGCAGTTCAAAATCAAGCAGGTTCAAATTAAAAATCAATGAGCTTGACCACAAAATAAGACAATTGGAAAGGGAGAAGTTTTTGGACGGCTCTACAAAAGCAAAACAAGAATTAACGCTGCTTAAAGCCCAATATGAGGAACTGTCCACATCCAAAGCACAACATTAGTAGTTCAATCCGACTCAAACAGAGGTACTATGATCAAGGTGGAAAACCGGGGAAAATGTTGGCCTCGCATTTGAAGAAACTGCATGCAGACAGGGCAGTTACTGCATTTCAAACTCAGAGTGGAGCAATAACAACAGGCCCTCAGTAAATTAATGATACCTTTCCCATTTACTATAAAATGTTATATACTGCCGGATCCTCAGAAAATTTGGAAACACAGTCGGAATTTCTGGATGATCTTATTATTCCTTCCTCACCAGATGACTTTAAAGCACTTATGGATAGGAAACTAGATGCCTCAGAAATCGCTGACGCTATTACCGATATGAGAGAAGGTACAGCCGCAGGCCCTGATGGTCTACCAGTTGATATCTACAAGATATTTGAAGGTGAATTAAATAAACCTCTTTTAGCTATGTATGAGGAGGCCTTTCAACAGGGTCGTCTCCCAGATTCCCTGAGGAGCGCGCTGATAACACTACTTTTGAAACCCAATAAATCCCCTACCAATTGCACATCGTATAGACCCATTTCACTGCTTAACACAGATGCTAGGATTATCACTAAAGTATTGGCTATAAGACTGGAACCGGTGCTTCCAACCATGATCAATCCAGATCAGAATGGTTTTGTGACAAACTGTCAAGCCTTCCGTAATGTCAGACGGGTGTTAGATTTGATACATGCGAGAGGGGAACCCCTAACACTATTCATTTGATGTGCTATCTCGCTTTGGCTTTGGTGAATATTTTCGAAAATGGATTGAGACACTTTATACTGACCCAATGGCAGAGGCCTCCACCAACTATTTGATATCATCTCCTTTCAAACTCACAGGGGGTGCCCGTCAGGGGTGCCCTCTCTCGTCAATGCTATTCATTTTGGCAATGGAACCATTTGCGATAGAGGTGAGGTCACATTTCTTAATTTCTGGTAAAAAAGTATCGGACACCGGGGCTCCCGAGTGGCGCATCGACAAGGTGCACCACCATCAACCCGGAGATCGCAAGTTCGAATCCGGGTTGATGCCACAGCCATCTGTGACCGGGAGTCTATGGGAGCTAATTGGCCGAGCTCTAACGGGAGGGAGGGATGGCATACGCTCACTTCGCTGTCACTCACAGCAATCACCAGCCAGTAATGGGAGTCTGTGAGCTCATTTGTATGAGGGGCAGATATCGCTTTCCCTCCAAGACCCCAAATACGCATGCGCAGTAGTTTGAAAAGAGGCAGGCGGTAGCATCGCATGTCACAGAGTTGGTGGTGGTCGTGTGATAGGGAAGGCAAAAAGTTGATGGGTGGGAATTGGAAATGACAAAATTAGGGAGAAAAATGGGGGAAAAAAATCCCAGAAAATTAAAAAAATAATAAAGTATCAGACACCGAACATCGCATTGTAATGTATGCTGATGAATACCTTTTAATTCTAACAGACCTAAATATCTCAATTCTTAACCCGACTAACTTACTTGACACATTTGGAAAATTTTTAGGCTTTAAAGTAAACGAAAAAAATCCTCTGTCACGTTTTTGAATAAGCGGGAGCGAGTACATCCAGTGATAAACCACCCTTTTGATCATAAAGTAAATGGTATCACCATTATCCCAACATTTAGAGGTTTACTATCCTGTAACTATGATCCTATGATTTCCACAGTAACTGAATTCATGAATAGTTGGCCATCGATGCCATTCTCTCTATAAGGATGTACAAATGTAATGAAGATGAATATAATAACAAAGTTTTTATATCTATTTCAATCAACCCCTTTTCTCACACCACCACCACAGTTCTCAAAAATGAAGCAACTATTTACAAAGTTTATTTGGAGTAACTGAAGGTCAAGGTTGAGACTATCTCTTCTTTACCTGCCATATGATAGAGGAGGATTACAGTTACACAATTTACAATGGTATTTCTGGCCTGCTCAAATTAGAGCTGCAATGAACTGGTTTTCGCCTGAACCTTACTTACCATGGGTGCAAACTGAAAATATTTGCACCAAAGGCCTGCGACTTGATACTTATTTATACATCTGTCAAAAAAATTACAGCAATTTTCTGATAAACCCTTTGTGAGAAACCCAATGAATGTCACAATGTACAGTCATTTCTTGGTGAAGCTACTTTGTTCCCCTATTTCACCAATATAGGTGACGATCATTTCTCTCCTGGTAGAAAAGACCAAAGGTTTTTAAATGTGGGCACAAAGGGCATCTGTAAAGTTATGGAACTGTATAACATTTGAAGAACTTAGAAATGAATATGATATACAATATAATAGACGCACTCCTATGTTCAACCCCCTTTTGTCCATATTAGAAAACTTAGCAGTAAATAATTGTACTGGCAAGGGTCAGATATCCTTACTCTATAACTTACTAGTAAAAAATCATAAAGATTCCACTGAGCATAAGAAAACTCAATGGGTAAATGACTTCTCTGAGGAGGACTGGAGGGAGGTGTGCTCGAAAGCTCAACTTCTAACAATAAACACCCGTCTCAGACTGATACAATATAACTGGATTATAGTCAGATATAACATAGATTATATTATATTCAGATATAACATAGACTGAATAAGAGGAATCCAAATATTCCTGATACCTGTGTTAAATGCAATGTCAAAAAGGGCACCATATTCCATCGCCTGTGGGACCGTCCTGAGATTCGAAAGTTCTGGAATGAAGTTATAAGATGCATTTCTCAGAAGAATCCAGTACACGACTGTACTACACTTTGTGTTCTTAATTTGTATCTAAAGAACTACACTAAGCAGCAAAGAAAAGCAAATTACTGACTTATGTTTAGTACAAGCTAGATGCTTGATTTCTCTTTGCTGGAAAGATGTAAAGAGCCTTCGATTGGTCACTGGCTTAAAGAACTACCAACATGCCTTGTCCTCGAAAAATTAACATAAACAATGAAAAAAAAAATCAGCCAAATTCAAAAAGATCTGGAATCCCTTTCTTGTATTCTTAAAGAACTGTGAAGTTGAAGAAGCTCACTTGAAGGTGATTATTCCTTAACCACGTGATGCTAAGCTGGGTATGATTACTAATGTTGTTACCCAGTTTTGTTTTGTTTATAGTTCTGTCTTTTCCTTAACTATTTATTTTTCCTTTGGGGTAAGGGGGGGGGTGGATTCCTTTATAGTTTGACTGTTATTTGCTTTGATAAATGTATCAAAATGTATTTTTATAAATTGTTAAAACTCAATAAATACATGCATATAAAAAAAGTGCAAGGTTGTATTAAGGCCTTTAAATTGTTTGAGCTTTGAGGAAGGATGTGTTTCGGTTGTCAGTTGTGGCTTGGCGAGACGGCTGTACAATTACAGTGTGACTATATTTAAGCCTGGTTTTGAAGTATCTGCACTTTAGCGGAAGCTTCCTTCCTTCCAATGCTTTTCAAATTTCCAGAAAAAAATTTCTCTACTTTTTTTTTGCTGCATTCCTACCCTTCTCATTCTTTTATTTACTCATTTTCTCATTTTCTCATTCACTCATTCATTCATTCATTTGCTCGTTTACCAGCTCATGATGGCAGCAGGCTGACGAGGTCATTACACATTTCTCTCTCCTCAGCCAAAACATTCCAGAATCTTCTGGGATATCCTGATACACTCCCAAGCCAACTGTGAGATCTAATCTCTGGAGGAGGCCCTTACTTGATTCTACATACAGCTCTACTGAGAGCGGACCAGGCGACATCATAGTAAGGCCCCCAAACAACGAAAATGAGAAGTTTAACCAAATGTGGTTAATGTTCCAGCATAGTCTCCCTTGCAGTCTACATACTTCTTCTTTCCCCTTGGTACAGAATCTCTCAAGTTTCAATACTCCTTCGTCAGCCTATGAACTTTTCAGCCCACTCTCATACCTCCTCTCTTAATAAATCAAAGTGCTCTGACTCCACTCCTGGGGTCTCCTAGATTCTCCCAGAGTCAAGGTCTTCACCCTATAACATTAACCCTGCACAAGGGCCTTGTTTGCATACTTGGACACACCACCTCATTCTTCAATCGTCACGTTCACCACAGAAGTAAGAACAGGAATGAAATGGATCGTTCTAAAAAAAATCAGGTGCTTAGAGAATATCATAATAAGAAAAAGCCATACTGGCGGCATGGTGGTGTGGTGGTTAGCACGTCCACCTCACAGGAAGAAGGTCCTGGATTTGAGTCCCAGGCCCAGGCGTTTCAGTGTGGAGTTTGCATGTTTCCTCTGGGTACTCCGGTTTCCTCTCACAGTCTAATGACATACACATTAGGCTGACTGGCTGTTTTAAATTGGCCCCCTAGATGTGGTTGTGTGTTGCCCTTCAATGGTCTGGCAAGTTGTTCAGAGTGCACCCTGCTTTCGCCCAATGTCAGTTGGTATATGCACCAGCCTCCACACGACCCTAAAGAAATAAGTATAAATGCCTAAAAATCCAGTTATTGATCATCAAAAGGCATTAACTTTTGATTAAAAAAGAATATTTTGAAGTTATCTGTAATGCTTTTGGCAAAATTCTATCAAAATATTCATCCATCCATCCATTTGCAGAACTGTTTTATCTTATTATTGTCACGGGGGGCTGGAGCCTACCTCTGTTGACTCTGGGCAAAGGCGGGGCACACCATGGGCAACACACACAACCATCCCCACCTGGAGCAATTTCAAACAGCCAATTAGCCTAACGTGCATGTCCTTGGATTGTCAGTACCCAGAGGAAACCAATGCAAGAACGTGGAGAACATGCAAACTCCACACAGAAGAGTTGGGACTCAAACCCAGGACCCTCTTGCTTTGAGGTGCCACAGTGCTCCCCTGAGAAACATGTAATACTTATTTCTTAAGGTTACATTTAATTCTTACTGTGTATTAAATTTCACAGCCTTAAAATGTTCTCCGTATTTTTAAGCACAGGAAGTGTTAGCAAGAATCAAAGTTTTTAGAGCGAATAGTGCACCGAGAGCTTTTTTCCGGCAACTGATCTCCTGCTTCACCCCCACAGGCTGATACAGAGACTGTAACACTGTTCCTATTGACCCCATCCATTTGTCAGTCTGACACTCTCGTTTATAAGACTCCAAAATCCTCCTCCACTGTGTCCAAGGTCTCTCCCCTGACCTAAAGAAAGCATCCCACTCTTTTTATTTCAAGGAGTAAAGTATGATCTTAAACCTTGAAGGTGCTGATATTCATCCCAGCCACTTCACACTCAAGAGTAAAACATTCAAGTGTGTGTTTAAAGCCCACATTGCTAAATGAACAACATGTAATACATATGACACATCTAGAGAGGTGTACTGGACACCTCACCAAGCTGGGCTACCTCTTGAATACCACAATCAATAGTAGAGAGGCAGTCCACTCCATCCCTGACCCTTGAGGCCAACATCCAGACCAACGATTTAGACTTAAGCTAATGCAAACATTCTAGTGTCACAGATGATGTTTCTCATGCAGATGTAAAGCAGATACCAAAAATGTCAAGTTACACAATGATATCTCTACCTCAAATCCATGAAGTGCATATAGACTGAGTTGGCTTTTATTCATACGTTCATACATTCATTAATTTGCCAAACTACCTAATCATATTAGGGTCGGGGGAAGGCTGGAACCTCTCAGCCAACTTTGGGCGAAGGCAGAGTACATCCTGAACAGCTCACCAGTCCATCACAGGTGCAACACACTAGGGGCATTTTGGAACAGCTAATTAGCCTATTGTGCATATCTTTGGACTGTGGGAGGAAACCGGAGTACCCAGATGTAACCCGCACGAGGACAGGGAGAACCTGCAAACTCCACACAGAAACATCCTCGCCAAACACCGAATTCAAACCCAGAACCTCCTTGCTGTGAGGCAGACTATGATTTAGCATAGTCATTCCAAAGCTTTGCAAGGTAAGAGCTTTTGTTTGTGTCTGGTTGTAGGGTGGCATGATGGTTCAGTGGCTCAGTGCTTAGCACTGTAGCATCACAACGGGAAGACTCGAGGTTTGACGGGCCTTTCTGTGTGCAGTTTGCATGTTCACCCTGTGCTTGTGTGGGTTTCCTCTGACCAACCAACTACATGCACATTGGGTCCACTTGCCTATTCTCCCTGCCTCCCGGAAAAATAAAGCAGGACTGGCTCCAGCTTCCACTGTGACCCTGACGGATAAGTGATATAGATCATGGATGGAGGGGCAGTGGTGGCCCAGTGGTAGGGTGCTGGATTACTGTTCCCAAGGTTGGAGGTTCAAGCCCCACTGTCAGCGGGTTGTCACTGCTGTCCCCCCAGTGCAGCCAACTGTGTTATCAAAGGTCGGCCATGTCTCTCACTGTCTATGGTGAAAAAGAACCATTGCTGATTTTCGTCAACAGTAGCTGTATAGCCATCAGCGTGTTTCTGCCCTGTGATGGCATGGCGAGCTGTCCAGGGTCCTTGCCGAGAGTCAGCTGAGATGGGTGCCAGCCTTCCTGCAACCCTAATTAGGAATAAGCGGTTCAGGTTCATGAGGCTGCTCAAGCTGTTCAAGGTGTACCCTGCCGGAGTCAACTGGGATGAGCTGCAGCCTCCCAGGGACCTTACCAGAGGATAAAGCAGTTCAGAAAACTGTTTCTCAATATTAAAATATCACTTATTCTTACTGAGACTCTCTACATCTAGAGCGTCGTCTAGATTTCTTCACATTTAACTAAAAATGCTAATAATAAGGTGTATAAAATCATACCATATGTTATCTGAAAATCTTCAAAGAATCCAGATGTGAGATGTGAAACAAAACAACCTTGTGTAACCAGCACCTCACACACTAGGAGAAACACACACACACACGTGTCCACATCTGGACAAGCTTCAGCACAGTCTGTCATGGTTTAATGCTCGGAGAAATGCCACCCAACCAATGCAACCTTCACCAATCAATCACCACTGACCAGTACAACACTGACGCACACTGTCTTGCTCTGTCTCTCTCAAATCAACAGTGCCCCCTTTAGACCAACAGCCAATAGTGCATGGGGAATATCTTTCTCTGGTGTCCAAATTTGATTTGGGCTGATCTTAGTTGGTCTTTTTACGATTATTATAAGTCCAACTGTACAATTTGGCCTTAATAATATCCTGGTTAAACTTTTATAACCGACTATGCAGCTATACAGTAAAGACTCTCTAATGACAGAGCGGTGATTACAGAAAATGACTACGTTCTGCTTAAGTATCCAAGCCTTTGTGCTAAAAATGGGATCCCATAGAAACAGAAACATTTTTCAAAGTGAGATTGAGGTCATTAGGATGTTTCACGTTAGCAAGCTGTATTTATGTTTTATCAGTTCATTCATACATTCATTCATTTGCCAAACCACTTATCCCTTTTGGGGTTGTGGAGAGGCTGGAGCCCATCTTAGCCGACTCAGGGGACGAAGACATGGACCACCCTGAACAGCTTGCAAGTCCATTACAGGGCCAACACACCCACGCATTCACATCTTGGGGCAGTTTGGAACAGCCAGTAAGCCTAATGTGCATGTCTTCGGACTAGTGGAGGAAACCGAAGTACCCGGAGAAAACCCACGCATGCATATGACATATTTGTCATTTATTTTGGGATTAGCGTAATTCCTTGCTATCATGAGATTAGTGGAGTTGCAGCACTTACAGTCCGAGAGGTCAATAAAAATATATCTGACACCACCAAAACTGTGTGTGAGTGCAACGGTACTAAATCCGTCACCAGTGAATACATCATATGTGTTCTAAGACCACTGAACTTACCTCATGGCTGATCAATTCTTTACAGGGTGTGATTTTTGCCTGGGATAGAAACATCAGGCTAAAGCTCCTACAGTGGAGCCAAAGCAGTGTCCTATTACTCAACGTCAAAACCCTAGTATCTTGTAAGCAGGAAGCGTTTGGGTGG
Organism: Neosilurus hyrtlii; assembly: GCA_028564935.1. NCBI lineage: Eukaryota > Metazoa > Chordata > Actinopteri > Siluriformes > Plotosidae > Neosilurus > Neosilurus hyrtlii. The sequence goes on from JAOUQZ010000028.1 coordinate 4,331,124, forward strand.
AGGTCTGCTGGGATTTGTTCCTTCTCAGTTTTAAAGATCAGTGTGTGCATGTGAGTGTGTGTGTGTGTGCACGTGTGTGTGTGTGCGTGTGCTGTCTATGTAGTCAGGAATGTAATGAGTTTCCACCCGTCTAGCCCCCTTAGACGACTTACATCATAAATGGTAAGAAGTTCTTAATGCTGAAAACGTTCACACACACAGAATGACGCTCTGCCTTAAAATAGTTAATAAGTTATTTTATTTTCCCTGCTTGACATGAGTGGAATGAATTTTAAATATCAGATTGTCAGATTCATACACCTCATAAAGCTAGAACATTCAAACATCTGGGATTTGTTAACATGACTCAAGGCATACCTTTTACACTTAGTCCTACAAGGTTCACAGGAAAGCTGGAGGCTATCTTAGCCGACTCTGGGCGAAGGGTGGGGTACACCCTGAACAGCTCACCAGACCATTGCAAGGTCAACACACACACACACACACACACACACACACACACACACACACACACACACAATGTGTGTGACCCTAATGTGAATGTCACAAGACTGTGGGAAGAAACCAGAGTACACGGAGGAAACACGTGCAATAACAGGGAGAACATGCTAACTCCAGATAGAAATGCCCTTGCCCTCGCCGACACCAAGATTCAAACCCAGTACCTTTTTGCTGTGAGGTGGACATGCCAACCACTACACTACCATGCCAAGTCATTTTACTACAGTGGTCACAAAACAGTGGAAGATAAACAGTGGAAGGCACGGTGGCGTATTGATTAGAACATCCACCTCACAGCAAGAAGGTCCTGGGTTCGAGTCCCAGGCTTGGACATTTCTGTGTGGAGTTTGCATGCCCTCCCACTGCTTGCATGGGTTTCCTCCAGGTACTCCGGTTTCCTCCCACAATCCAAAGACATGCACATAAAGTTAACTGACTGTTCCAAATTGCCCCTAGGTGTGGATGTGAATGTGAACAGATGTGTATGTGTGTGTGTGTGTGTGTGTGTGTGTGTGTGTGTGTGTGTGTGTGTGTGTGTGTATGGTTATGTGTGTGTCTGTGTGTTTGTTGCCCTGTGATAACCTGGCGAGCTGTTTAGGGACTTCGCTCAATGTCGACTGAGATAGGCTCCAGACTTCCTGCGAGTGACGCGGTGTGAGAAAACGCAACAGCAGTTCCAGAAAATGCAACAACAAAACCAAAACTGCATCAGCGACTTCAGAAGGACATCAGCATGAACTCAAACTAGATAACAGGGTTGCCAGGGTCACGGTTTATATTCTAAATTGGGCTTGATTTGGAACAAGGTTGTGGGTGGAAAAAGCAAGTCCGCAGGTGTCGATATTTTAGGGGACGAGTTTAAAAATAGTCTGAAATCTTATTTCAACACAAACATTAACTTACTCATTTGCCAAACTGCTTAATCCTGTTAGGGTCGCAGGAAGGCTGGAGTCTATCTCAGCTTACAATGACAAAGGTGGGGTACACCCTGAACAGCTCACCAGACCATCACAGGATAACACACACAGCAATCCACACACAGGAGCAATTTGGAACAGCCAATTAGCCTAATGTGCATGTCTTTCACGCCTGAGGTAGTGACTCGAACCCACTACGCCACCCTGTCGTCCTCAATACAAACAGTCAAAAATTATTATAAATCAAATTATATGTACAAAAGAATTTCTCACTCAATCACTCACTCCTTTGTTGAACTGCTTAATCTTACTATTAGGGTCGTGAAGAGGCCGGTGCCCATCTCAGCCAACACTAGGCAAAGGCGGGGTACACATCAAACAGCTCGCCAGGACATTGCAGGGCAACACACATGCACAACCATTCACACTCACACTCACACCTAGGGGCAACTTGGAACAGCCATAGCGTAATGTGCATGTCTTTGGACTGTGGGAGGAAACCAGAGTACCTGAAGGAAACCCACAGAAGCACAGGGACAACATGCTAACTCCACAAAAAAACATCCAAGTTTTGAACCCTTGACGGACCTCGAAGGACCTTCTTGCTGCAAGGCAGATGTTCTGTCCACTACGCTACCATACCACTCAAAACAGTTTCTGTTCAAAATAAAATAGACTGTAGCAACTCAAATAGGGAAAAGGGGATTATGGCATGGATAATGTCCTTAGCCAGTGTTGATAACAAGGTGAAGTGCTCTTACTGTAAATCAGAAACACCACAGTGACCTTATTTTTCATCCAAACACAGAGGAAAATGTGTCTCCTTTTCCTAACACGCCAACCTTCTGATCTTTTGCAGCCTTTCTTGTATTAAAACTCTGCATTTATTCTCAGTTAACATCATGTGAATGCCCCCAAAAAAATCAACACATCTGTTTCATCGCTAATCAGCAAGCTCACTGAGCATGTGATGTTCAGTAAACACAAAAACGCTCTGTCTCATCTCACCTCGACTAGGGTCGCAGGGAGGCAGGTGCCTAACTCAGCCAACATTGGGCAAAAGCGATATACACCCTGAACAGCTCGCCAGACACTCACACTCACAACTAGGGACAGTCTGGAACAGCTAATTAGCCTAAACGCATGTCTTTGGACTGTGGGAGGAAACCGGGGTACCCAGAGGAAACCCATGCAAGCATGCAAACTCCGGGATGCACTATGGACAGCTCACCAGACCACTGCAGAACCAGCACACACAACCATTCACACTCACACCTTGGGGTAATTTGGAACAGCCAAAAAGCCTATTGTGCATGTCTTTGGACTGTTGGAGGAAACCGGAGTACCCAGAGGAAACCCTCAAAAGCATGAGGGGAAAATGCAAACTCCACACAGAAACATGGAGACCTGGTGGCGTGTGTGCATTATTGTGTTACTAATATGTTGGGGTTTTTTTGTTGTTTTTTTTTTAAAGAGGCATATGTTTGTATGAGGTTGTAATTATTTGCATGATAAATCCTTTTCAAAACTGTGGCCATGTTATTATATGATAACACGGACCAAGCTAGATCCTTTATAAGAGCTTATTCATCATCCGTTTCCTGCCTTTGTATAATGGTTAGTGTTCACACAGCTACAAAACTGCCTGCGTCTGCTACAGTATGAACACCAAGTCAAAACATAAATATAAAATCAGTCCAAACAAACAAACAAAAAATCCTTAAATAAAATATTTCAAATGAAACCTGTTGTGCAACCCCATGCCAGGTATTCATGAGAGTAAAAATGCGAGAGAGAGATAGATAGAGAGAGAGAGAGAGAGAAAGAGAGAGAGAGAGAGAGAGAATGTCTGCGCTGGTCTGATGAAAGTAGCCACCTGCCAGCAGGGTCTCCATCTGCTCGCCTTCCTCTGCCAAGAAGCGCAGGAGGGCCTCGGGCATGCGGAGAGCAGCGTATAAATATATCCCTCCACTCTCTGCCTGCCCACGAGAGGCCTCCGGCAGCCTGCTACACTGACTTATACTGGCCCTAAAGATTCCGTGCACCTGAAAGGACTGCTCATCATAACAGGGACTAAACCACATAAAGGATATATAAAGCAGTTATTACCTGGGTGCTCAGGTGAGCCCATGTCAACACCATGTATACAAGGGGACACGTCAGGGAGTCCAAGCCTCGGAAACCAACGCCTGGGAAATAAATACACACACATATGCACACACATTCACAAATCTCAAATATATACAAACCAATGTTCAAATACACTCATGTATAAATATATAAATGTAGGTGTACTGTGTATGACATATAATACACAAGAACACAAGAAAAGTAAACAATATAGTTTATTTTAAAAAATTCACCGATTCAAGCATGATGTCCCTTATCCAAAATATAAAACCAATCAGAGTATTCCATTCCTATGTAGTACTAAAAATACTGAAAAATATAAATACTGATAAGCCATAACATTAAAAGCATTACGAGCGGTGACAGGTGACATGAATAACGTTAATCGCTATTCATTCAAAATATTTCTTTGTTTCTGATTGGTGGAAAGCCACCAGCGAATTCTTGGTAGAATTCTACGAGCTTATTAATCATTGACATGATTGACATGACAACTGAATGATTATTGTACGACTGGCACATGCCAATGTTCCTCCTCATAGATATCATGTAAGATAGATAGGCTAAGCCCGTGGCAGACGGCTCAGCCTGTCCGCCATCATGGTTAGTTAGTACAATTTTCAGTGAAGCACCGAGCACTGAGCTGTCAAAACTCTATTTTATTTTCTTACTATTTATGTTGTTGTGATCCAGTAGCAACGACCATAGACAGTGCCGCATAGTTCAATTACCCAACAGTAGGGTCAGTAGGGTCAGTAGGGTGTATCTTTCTTTTACTATTTACGTTCCTCCTCTCCCTGTCCTCCCAAAGAAAGCTAGCAAGAAGAGATTACAAGTATGTTCCATGCAACAAGCCCATAAAGTGGAATTTGGTGTAATTAAAAATTCTATTTTCTAAAAATACAAAATACATCCTTACCACCAAATAATTTAATTCCATATTATGTTCCATGTTTTTGTAGAATTTGTCTAGGATGAATCGGAAATGGTGTTAGCGGTGAAGAGCATTCAGCACCTCACTCAATCTGAATAATTCACCATATTATACTTCACCTCATTCAATAATTGCTTATTATCTTAAAACTGATGTGTTGAAGGCGGAAAAATGGGCAAGTGTAAGGATCTGAGTTGATTTGACAAGAAAACTTTATCGTGCCTGGACCATGGAGCAATGAAATGGAAGCAATGGACTGGTCTAATGAATCACATTTTCTTATGTATGTGCATCTCTTTTGTGAGGAACAGGATGGACTATGCAAGTCACTGAAGCAGTGGGATGTTCTGGACAATGTTCCGCTGTGAAACCAAACCTTGGTTCCTTGAATCTTGAGGATGTTACTTTGACACATACTATCTACCATACTAACATTTTTATAGACCAGGTACACCCATCAAAGTGATGGTGTTTCCTGATGGCAGAAGCCCTTCAATAGGATAATGCAGCCTATTATACTGGAAAAAGGTTTGGTTTGAGGAAAGCTTTGAAGAAAATCCTCCATCTATTGGATGTGCTGGACAAACAAGTCCAAACCATGCAGGTTCCATCTTGCAACTTACAGGAATTGAAGAATGTGCCGCAAACTGCTTGGTGCCAAGCACCACAGCACACCCTCAAAAATCTTGTGGAGTCCATCCTTTGATGGGTTCAAACTAATTTGGTGACACATATAGGACCTACACCATAAGAGCTGGACGGCACTGTGGCATTGTGGTTAGCATGTGCACCTCACAGCAACATGGTCCTGAGTTCGATTCCTGGGCTCAGGGAGGGCCTTTCTCTGTGAAATTTGCATGTTCTGCCCATGCTTGTGTGGGTTTCCTGAGGGTACTCCGGTTTCCTCCCACAGTCCAAAGACATGCACATTAGGCTATTTGGCTGTTCCAAATTGCCCCTAGGTGTGAATGTAAGTTTGAATGGTTGTGCATGTGTTTGCCCTGCAATGGTCTGACCAGCTGCTCAGGGCATATCAGGCCTTCACCCAGAGTTGGCTGAGATAGGCTTCAGCCTCCCATGACCCTCATAGGATAATGCAATTTAGCAAAAATAATAACAGGCAGCTGGTTTCCGTGTTGTGACTGATTGATGAGCATTTACAGTACATCGTGTTGTGGCTGATCGGTGTGTATGTGTGTGTGTGTGTGTGTGTGTGTGTGTGTGTGTGTGTGTGTGTGTGTGTGTGTGTGTGTGTGTGTGT
>JAOUQZ010000028.1:4341941-4359020 GCA_028564935.1 Neosilurus hyrtlii
CTCTCTCTCTCTCTCTCTCTCTCTCTCTCTCTCTCTCTCTCTCTCTCTCTCTCTCTCTCTCTCTCTCTCTCTTTTAGGGGTTTTGCTGTCACGCTTTTATTTGGAAAGACAAATTCAGAGAAACACCTGGAGAAATGTGAACATTCCTACCTGCCCCCCACCCCAACAGGCATAGCAAAGGTAAATGCGAAGGCTGTCTTAACATGTTGATGTGACGCTCGAGTGTACACAAACATCAATCAAATTAGGTTTTAAAACTGTGTGTCATGTGTAGCGTTGAAAAAAACAATAACACAGTCACCTGTGTGTACTCCATGATCGGAGTAACTACTACAAAATATAAGCAAAATGTTTAAATGTGAATGCTTAAAATATACTGTTGCACTGTTGTAGGATGTCATTATATGAGGGTGAGTCGAATAAAAGCTTCCTTTTGTATTAAATATCAGGCATTATAAGGCAAAGGATTCACCCGATCCTCACAGAATAATCTGCAACAAAAGGACGATTTCTGGAAACATCATGCAGGTTAGGTTCATTTTGTCTGGATGTTTGTTAAATTGTTATAGGTAATAACTACTTATGTATGATTTACTATATTGGTAAATATTACCTCATTTACTCCTATAAACGACTGTAGCACAGAGTAGTGTACAATTGTGTGTATTAAACAGTAAACATCCAGACAAAATGAACCTAACCTGCATGATGCATCCAGAAATCGTCCTTTTGTTGCAGATTATTCGGTGAGGATCGGGTGAATCCTTTCACGTGTCAGATTGTGTCTGTTAATGGCAGACAGTGTATCTGAACTACTATATTAGTAACTATAACCTCTGTATGTGTATCTGAACTACTATATTAGTAACTATAACCTCTGTATGTGGGGATGGAGCTTTGCTCACAGCATGCCTTGACTGTTGAAGAAGCTACCTGTTATTAGTTGCTCCAAACGAGTCCGTAGTCTCAAAATGTGGTCAGCTTCAATATTTCTATGTCTGGAGATATATATCCAATACAATATAGGCTTTTCACAGCAATATATTTATTGCATAGAGACTGAAACAAGACTTTTCAAAACATGTTGCTTTTGCATGAAATTATTGAAATTTGATGCAAGTTTGCATTCTGGATGTTATTTATGAATGATAATTACAAAGTACATACTGATGGAATTAAAAAAAAACAAAAAAACATGCCATCATGATAAAACTACACTATATAGATATTAAAACATATTGTATTATTAATTTACATGGTCTGATTAGACATTAAATGGATTATTGTTCCAGAAAATAAAGTCAAGGAAAGTTAAAATATTGCCAAATTTCGGTCAAAATGTGCAAAATCGAAGGCCTCTGGGGGGCCACTCAGATTTATTTTATAGACCTGAATTTTTTACTGGGTTATTTTTTCATCAAACATTAAACAAAATTCATTTTTTTTTCATATAAAAACTGGCCACCATAAAAAAAAAAAAAGAAAAATTTATATATAGACGTTGTGTTTAAGCAGCCAGAACCGCTCAGGAGATCAACATTGTTTCTTTTTTCCTCAGACATTAGAGGAGTTGAAGCAGGAGACGAAGCCCATAAAGATTGACCGGCGTTTGACGGGATCCAACTTCATCGACGAGCCTCTGCAACAGGTAACTTGTGCATGAGCCTCCAGACAACATCATGATCTTGTGGAAGCTGATCTTGCACAACCTCTTGCCTTCATTCAGAGTGATGACACAGCAGCAAAAGAAAAGAAAAAGGTCACATGCTGGCTAAGCGTATGCGGTCAGAGTTCTGCGAAACTGTGCAAAAACATTTTGTCCTAAAACTCAAAACTGGAACTGTAAAACATGACTGATGACTGCTGCCCCATATCTAAGCACTTTCATGAAGTTTTTCTGATGATATTTAGTTGTGTTTCTCGTAATGAGACCACACAGTGCCTGATTTGCCGTTATGTCGGAATAGCTGGGTTATGCAGGGAGCTGATTACATGGACGGAGTTTAACGCAGCATGTAAACAGGCGTATTGTTCTCCAATAAGACTCATGCACTCTAGATAGACCATTTAGTCCCGAATCAGGTCTCATGTATGGCCTGCTTGTTAAGATTGAAGTATACAAGAAGTCTGTTGATTCAGGAATGCGCGTACATCCAGGAGATGTCACAACATTTTAAAATCACAATCTTGCTGCAGTTCATATAGAGAACAACAGCAACTTCTGCATTTTCACTGTTATCACTAATCTTCCTTATAGTGGAGCAGACAGGCCAGACAGTTATTCATTTGATGATACAAGCATGAAATTTGGTATAAATTCCATAAAAGGAAAACACTGAATTCCAGCATAAGATCCAGAGCCTGTTTTGCTGCATCTGGACCAGGACGGTCTATCATTGATAGAACAATGAATTCTGAATTATACTAGCAAATAATAAATGTAACTGTCAGGCCATCTGTCCATGATTTGAATCTTAAGAGTCTCAAGGGATAGTGGGTCATGCAACAAGTCAATGATTCTAAGAACACAAGTCATTCTACCAAGGAATGGTTAAGGAAGAATTAAGTTAATGCTTTGGAATGGCCAAGTCAAAGTCCTGACTTAATCTAAGTGAGATGTTGTGGAAGGACCTGAAGCAACGGCGCTCACAGTTTGTCACGGTAACTCCGAGTAAGTGGTGCCGTTATCACAAAATAGAAAAAAAAAAGCCTTAAGTCTAATTTTAGTTAGTTTTTTCTTGTTTGTGTGTAGTGTATACTAAAACAGCTTTACGATTGTATACAGTTTTTGCCTCCGGCTTGGTGGATGTCCCTGATCAACATTTCTTCTCAGGGACTGTTCTGTGGTATCCACCTCACCTTTGCTGAATAATTGTTTATCTATCCTGAGATAGCCAGCCAATAGTTGTGCCATTACTGTGCAGTGTATATAATAAATCTAATTAATATAATAGTAGAGGCCCTGTGCTGGGCGGCATGGTGGAGCAGGGATTAGCACGTCCACCTCACAGAAAGAAGGTGCTGGGTTCCAGACCTGGGCAGGGGCGTTTCTGTCTGGAGTTTGCATGTTCTTTCCGTGCTTGTGTGGGTTTCCTCCAGGTTCTCCAGTTTCCTCCCACAGTCCAAAGACATGCACATAAGGCTAATTAGCTGTTACAAATTGCCCCTAGGTGTGAGTGTGAATGGTGTGTGTGTGTGTTGGACCTGTGACGGTCTGGTGAGTTTTTCAGGGTGTACCCCACCTTTACCCAGTCTCAGCTAAGATGGCCTCCTTGCAAACCTAGTAGGATTAAGGGGTTCGGGAAATGAGTGAGTGCGTGTGAGGCCCTGTTCCTTTTATTATTTTTAAGTGAGACTAATAATGTTTAACTTGTGTTTAGACTCGGTCCTAATTTCTAAACTGTTTAAGCGTAAGAAAAAATTTCCTGTTTATTTGTCCTGTTTTACATTCGAAAGCAGGTACATACTGTTTATTCTTCTGTTATCTGCTATCAGATAGAAATTTCGTTCTGCTTCAGCACAGTCACTCTGCTGCAAGTATTGAGATGTACTTATGAAAGCGTGTTTGTGTGTTCAGGCTGCATGTTATCAGATTTCTCAGCAGCGTGCCAGTTTAGCTTGTGTGTGACTCAGTGTCCAGACTGTTATTCCACTTTCGTCAGTCACGTGACTCTTTCTTTCCATCCTGCTGCAGGTGATTGAGTTTGCTCTGAGGGACTACATCCAGTACTGGTATTACACGCTGAGTGAGGATGAGTCCTTCCTGCTGGAAATCAGACAGACAGTGCAGAATGCTCTCGTGGAGTTCTCCACACGGTACTCTTCCACTTTTCTTCTCTTTTTCTCCGTTCACAGGAATTTGAGGCAGTACAGACTGGAAATCGATTTTTCTGGATTTTATACTTGGCATATCAATAAGGGTATGAAGTGCAAATAAACAACAATAAAAGTCACAGTAACATTTTATACATATCATAGGGTTTTCTTACAAGATTTGTAGCTAACTTTGTAAATGTAAATCAGGTTGCACATTTGACATACAGATAATGGATCTGTGGGCGGAGCTTTCATGAAAACATCTGGCTGTTATTCTTATCATATTTTTTCTTAAAAGATTTTAATGAGTGTGTGTGATATCTGTGGCATCCTGCACAGTAATAGACTACCCAGAATGCTGAGCCTTTTTTTTTTTTTTTTTTTTTTTTTTTAGATCCAAAGAAGTGGACTGGCAGCCTTATTTCACCACCAGGCTGGTGGACGACTTCGCCACTCACCTCCGCGTTTTCAGAAAGGCCCAGGAGAGGCTGAACGAGAGGGAGGACCCTAAACAACGTGAGTCACCGTTCCTAACAGTTACTTCCAGTTAAATTAAATCATGTTTTCACAGGAATGTGTAATAATGCATGGATTGATTTAAGCTTTGCATGGATTGATTCACTTTGAGCGATGAGTTTTATCAAATATAATGCAGCGCAACAATAAACTTGTTTATTGTTGCTGCTGTCTGGAGCTGCCTTCAGATATGAAACCAGGGGGAATTTTCAGAGGTTTCTGTTTACTGAGATTAGTCTAGCATAGAGGTGTGTGTGAGAGAGAGATCGACTGACTGAGATCGAGCAAGATAAATGGCAAGAGAGATGAAGAAGGACAGAAAGAGTGGGATAGAGGATAGAGAAGAAGTGTGTGTGGGAAACAGACAGCTGGAAGTATAGAGAGAAACAGCAAGAGAACGAGAGTAAAGGAGATGGACAGATGGATGGAAAATGACCACAGAGTAAGACAGGCTAGGAATGAGAAAGAGATGGAAGGGCAGGGAGGAAATGGATGAATAAAGAGAGCAAGACAAACAGATAATGGGGTGAGACTGATAGATGGATAATGGGAGCGAGACGGATGATGGGCGAGACAGACAGATGGAGAATGGGGAGAGACTCATAGAGGATAATGGGAATGGGATGGATAATGAGTGAGAGACAAATGGACAATGGGGTGAGACTGATAGATGGATAATGGGAACGAGACGGATGGACGGATGATGGGTGAGACAATTAGATGGGTAATGGGAACAAGACGGATGGACGGATGATGGGCGAGACAGATAGATGGAGAATGATGAGACTAACAGATGGGTAATGGGAATGAGACGGATGGACGGATGATGGGCGAGACAGATGGATGGAGAATGATGTGAGACTAACAGATGGGTAATGGGAATGAGACGGATGGACGGATAATGAGTGAGACAGATGGACAATAGGGTGAGACTATTAGATGGGTAATGGGAACGAGACGGATGGACGGATGATGGGCGAGACAGATGGAGAATGATGAGACTAACAGATGGGTAATGGGAATGAGACGGATGGACGGATGATGGGCGAGACAGATAGATGGAGAATGATGTGAGACTAACAGATGGGTAATGGGAATGAGAATGATGGACGGATAATGAGTGAGACAGATGGACAATAGGGTGAGACTATTAGATGGGTAATGGGAACGAGACGGATGGACGGATGATGGGCAAGACAGATAGATGGAGAATGATGTGAGACTAACAGATGGGTAATGGGAACGAGACGGATAACGGATAATGAGTGAGACAGATGGACAATAGGGTGAGACTATTAGATGGGTAATGGGAACGAGACGGATGGATGGATGATGGGCGAGACAGATGGAGAATGATGTGAGACTAACAGATGGGTATCGGGAATGAGACAGATGGACGGATAATGAGTGAGACAGATGGACAATAGGGTGAGACTATTAGATGGGTAATGGGAACGAGACGGATGGACTGATGATGGGCGAGACAGATAGATGGAGAATGATGTGAGACTAACAGATGGGTAATGGGAACGAGACGGATGGACGGATAATGAGTGAGACAGATGGACAATAGGGTGAGGCTGATAGATGGATAAAGGGAACGAGACAGATGATGCGCGAGACAGACAGATGGAGAATGGGGGCGAGATGAATTGGACAACAAGAGCGAGACGGAGAGACAGACATAGAACAAGCCCAGAAGAGAGAGAACACAAGATATGCAGAACGAGAGCAAGACAAGACAAAAGATGGAACAACATCTGTGAGAGTGAGGACAAAGAGTAGGAGAAACTGAGACAGAGAAGCACAAGGTAAGGACGTGAGAGAGACAGAGAGTCGCAGTATGACCCTGTATTTTATATATATAGTGTGTGTGTGTATGTGTTTTGCAGGTGACGCTCCAGAGGAGTTTCTGGATGTTTTTTTTGAGACTGAAGTGGAGATGGAGAGGAAGATCTGCAGAGATGTAGTGTGCACCTCCCATAAAGATGAAGAAGGTGAGACTCACTGTGCAGGACAGGAGGAGGCAGAGACGCTGTACATATGTGCACACATCTCACACACCATACACACACTGTATACACTCTCACACAGTGTTCATACACACCTGCTTTCATATGTCCAGCTAATGATGCATGTTGCTCTGTGATAGTGTGAGGTTTATATCAGTTGTTTCTTTCCTCAGGGTTCCTGCGAGATCTGTGTGAGGTGCTGCTGTATCTCTTACTACCTCCTGGAGACTTCCACAACAAGAACATGAGATACTTCCTCAGGGTGAGGCATCGGAACAGGAATGAGGGAAACGACTAATCTTGAGTCATTTTTTTTTCTCAGGTGTTTGTGTGGACTTGGCATGCTTTCCTAATACTTGTGTGGGTTTCCTCCAGGTACTCTGGTTTCCTCCCACAATTCAAAGACATGCACATTAGGCTAACTGGCTGTTTCAAATTGAGCCTTGGTGTGAGTTTGAGTGTGAATGGTTGTGGGTTGTCCTGCGATTGTTTGAGCTGTTCAGGGTGTACCCCACCTTTGCCCAGTGTTGGTTGAGATAGGCTCCAGCCTCCCTGTGACCCTAATAGGATTAAGCGGTTCAACAAATGTGTAAAAGAGTATATATATTAAGATTAATTACAGCTAATGACTCATTATTTTTGTTTACAGTTTTGCAGCAGCCCTGATCATAAAAAAAAGCTGCTATTTATGTTTGTGTATGTACAAGGCGTGTGTTACGTCTAGCCCCGCCCCGTCTTTTCCTCTTTCCAAGCCATAGTGTTGTGATATTGTTTATTGTGCCTAGGGGATATATTAGGGCCGTGACTTATTGCACATTATCTCACTGGTGTAAGTTGATTTCTACTAATGACAATGTAATTCACCAATAATGCACTCAGAAAGCGCAAACCCCAGCCAAGCCAGGGAAGAAGAAGAAAAAACGACAATACAAAAACTTTCTTGGCCAATGGTAATACCACACCCCTTAAAATAAAATAATATAAAATAATAAATATTAGAAATAAGGATTGTAACTAATGTTAAAGAATCCTTTAAAAAAAATTCCTGGATCCAGAATTTGGATCATCTCCAAAATCAAATAGAGTCTTAAGAAGGCCAGTTGCACCTCTGGTAGAAATTGCGTGCTGTTCCACACATAACTGTAATCCTGCTAACGATCACACAGACAAAAGGGCTCCCCATATAAAGTAGGATATCCTGTTTGTTTTGGGATCAAAGGGTAGCTCATCATGTAGCCTTCCTGTTAGATCAAACAGCATTTTCAAATACATATTACAGACTTGGTCCCATCCTCCATCTATTTTAAATATATATATATATATAATACATATCCATATCGCTTATCTATTGAGGTCACAGTAATTAGCACCAGCTTCCCCAGCTGACTTTATGTGAGGGGCGGATAGTCCCATTTTCTAGATTTCATCTGCCACCCCTCTTTGTTCTGTATTTAAGGGCTTTTACCCAGTCCAGGGTACAAAACTAATGGGAGGGCCAACATGGGGTTGGGATTGAGTCCTAGATTGTAGCATTTAAAGCTATCTCACAAAAAACATATTGTTCATAAATATTTATTTGCCCCCCAGTCCCCAAGAGAAGAGAAACATATCTGTTGTCACATCTTTTACACACTAGTAGTTACAGGCTACATGTAGACTAGTTATTACAGCCTAATTTCTCCCGTTCGTGAAAGTTCTACATGACCCTGAATGTGTAGTTCTTTTTTACAGATTCTGTATGTGTTCGTGACATAACATTATTTATTCTGTCCAGGAAATTTTGGCGAAAGGAGTTCTGCTGCCATTAATTAACCAACTCAGTGATCCTGATTATATCAATCAGTTCATCATCTGGATGGTACGTCTGGCTCTTGTTGTATGTGTTTTTCTTCTACAAAAGAAACTGCTTTTTTCCCCTGGAGCTTCAACCCTGAGAGTGGTGTAGTTCATGTCGATGCACTCTTTATCTCCTATCTACAGTGTACTGGTTAAAAAATGAAGCTAGTATTTCACTGAGCTGTGCATACTGACGAACGTTGCAATTTTCATATTCGCCAAGTTTTCTGATGAATTCTGACAAAAAATAGTGTTCATCTGTCATTAACAACAGTTGGCAACATTCATGTGAGTGTATTCAAATGACAGTGGGCGCAACTGTTAGCAACTATTTGGCATGCTTTTGCCACTCTTTTGGACCTTTTGCCAACTCCTCGTAAAATACCATTAAAATGTCAGGCTTGAAATTCAACCGCTCTTACCCCTATTGACGGACCCAGGCCCTATAAAAAAGGTGAGCAAACCCCTTCCCAGCATTATATTTATTACTTGGCTTACAACTGTTAAAATAAGTTATTATAATTTCTTTCCGATAAGAAAAACTGTTTGCAAACCCAAAATTCACTACGTTCGTCAGCATTCACCCTAGTTTGCTTGCCTATTTTTGTATGGGACTGGGCATACCTTTCATGATGTGGCACATGGGCTGTCTGCTTTGCAGGGCTATTTTTGAATACGTCTACTAACTTGTGGACACAATCAGCGTTGTAGTACCCAACAGTTTAGCGATCTCCATGCCCGACGTTTAAATTGAATTTGATTAGCTGTCATCTCGCTCTCGCTTGCTGTGTAAATTAAGTTTTAAGGTATTTAAAGCATGTCCTGACATAATGTGTTTGCATCCATCTATGCAAAGTGTGTGTGCCGTACACTCGTGTTCATGTGTGTGTTTGAAACGTAAGCTCCTTGTGTGCCTGTGTGTAGATCCGAGACTCCAGCTGTAACTATGAAGCCTTCATGAACATCCTGAAGCTGACAGACAAACCCGCCGAACTGGAGGCTGTCAAGGACAAAGTACTGGAGGAGCTTCAGTACCTGCGCTCGCTCGATACAGCAGGAGATGGTACACGCGCGCACACACACACACACACAGATGCACAGGGAGCAACAACCATACTCTTACTTTTTTGAGATCAGTGGTTTGTAACATGGGAATTTTTTTTATTAATGTACCTGAGACATCCTCTGTAATGTGTGTTGTGCAGCTGATATGAGCGAACATTTTCATACCTACCAGCTTTTCTTTAAAACTGCAGGATGAGTTCCCACCTTTTTGAGTCCTTTTTTTTCCCCCAGTGCCAAAAAACGATTAAAATCGGTCTAGAAGGACTCTGGGATGATGTAACAGAAAAGCATTCACCCTTTCAAAGAGCCTGTCATAGAGCCCATAAATGTGTGGCGATTGGGGGATGAGCTGCACCTTCCCTTCCTTCACCTTTATGGCTGAAGTGCACTTGAGCAAGGCACCTAACCGCCCAGCTGCTTTCCAGGCGCCCCAATGTGTGCGGCAGCCCACTGCTCCGAGTGTCTGGGGGTCACTGTTTATGTGTGTGCTCACTTTGGATGGGTTAAATGCAGAGGCAATAATTTCCCTTGCAGGATTAATACAGTATAGCAAAATCAGAAAATTAAAATTTTTCATGATCGCAGAAAACGGATGGAAATTGCAGAAATTGGATAATGACACTTAAACTGACACAAAAATATAGACTTTTTAATTAAAGTCATTACTGCTCACAAAGAATTCAAACTTCTGTTTAGAGCATGTGTATATAAGCAGCGATGCTATTTGTGTACTGCTCTACATCCATTGCTAATCTTGCCAATCACAAAACTCCATCTGCCCGACATTTGTTTACATTTTAGTACTAAAAGTTCGAGTTAACTTCTTAATCTGGTTTAAAGGCAGTATAAACTTTTATCATGGCAGCTCCTACGAAAGTCGTCCACATGCAAGCAGATATGTGCGGCAGAGCAGGTAAAACAGTATCCAGATGATTTTGCCAGCTGTGCTCCCACACAGTATATTTGTAGAACACTGACATCTATTAAAGACCAGCTATCATTAATGAAACACCAAGCCAGTAAGGCCAGACATTGTTTATTACTGCTTGCAGATTATTGTTATAATATTTTAACTAAAGTTAAATAGATTACTAAAATATATTCAGCATCAGTGTTCATGTATAATAAAAAGTATGTTGAAATGCTTGTTCCATACATTCATTTATGAAGTTTGGAATCTAATTCAAAGCAAGGTTATTCAAGTCACATGCTAAAACGGATTTGAGTAAGACCCAAAACGGAAAGCACCCTTTTTTGAAATGTGAAATCATAGACTCTACTTTCATCCGGAGATCACCGGTTTGAATTCCGGGTGATGTCACAGCCATCCACGGTTGGGAGCCCAAGAAAGCTAACTGGCCGCGCTCTCAGGAAGGGATGACGTACACTCGCTCTCCCATCACTCATAGTGACACTGGCTCATCCATGAGCTCATCCATGCGAAGGTGGGCTGAGAGCTACAGATACCCCTGTGGGATTGATAGGATCCCTACCAGTAGAATCTGTACAGAGATACAGCACTGTGTTTACTTCAGTGTCTGTTAAGAAACTACAAAAATGATGTCTGGTGCTACACTTGTTGCGTTTACCTTTCTCTTCTTCAGAGCATTTGTCAGTTTGTGGTGGTCATCACACAGTAGCAGTTTTCTGAAGTTTACAGAACTTGTGTTACTTTGGAAACTGATTGGCAAACCCACAGGTGTATGTCCGTCAGGATCATTTCCATGTTGTCAGATGCTTATGATAACATTGAGATCATCAGTGGAGAAAAACAAGTGGTTTAGTTTGATGTAGTTGTTTTTAGTTGACGTAGGGTTACACTCAATATGTATCTCTTGTGGTTGCCAGTTGTAGCGTTCTAACTCAATACCAGATCGATTTCTATTGTTTTTGTGGCTGGTAAAAAACAACTGGAGACACAAAGATGAATAAATAGGCCCCAGGTTAAAGATCCTGATGTTTTCCTTTCACACCTTCCCACTCCATGACCCTACAGTGTATCCATTAATCCACGTCCTGTCTGTTGTCTGGTTTCTCCACAGATATAAACACTATAAAGAATCAGATTAACAGTTTACTATTTGTGAAGAAAGTCTGTGAAACAAGAATACAGAGGCTCCAGTCAGGAAAGGTAAGAGCCCAAATATATCACAGGAATACCTGAGAGTGTAATAGTTTTTCATGTGACCTGACCATCTTTATTTCGCAGGAAGTCGATGCTGTGAAGCTTGCGGCTAATTTTGGCAAGCTGTGTATAATTCCACTGGATCATATCCTCGTGCACAACATAGCGCTTCAGTTTTTTATGGGTTAGTTTTGCAAAAACAAGCAGATTTTTTTTATTTTATTTAACATTTTTTTATTAATCCTATATCAGAATTTAATATATCATATGATTCTCTACTCATCCAGACTACATGCAGCAGATGGGGGGTCAGGCGGATCTGTTCTTCTGGCTGACGGTGGAGGGATACCGGGTGACGGCTCAGCAGCAGCTCGAGGTTCTACAGAGCTGGCAGAGGGACGGCAGGAAGCAGAGCGGTCAGACCAAGGGCCTGTTAAAGGCCGCCGCGCTCGGTGTCTATGAGCAGTACCTCTCGGAGAAGGTCAGTCCAGAACAGCAGGTTCCCTCTCTGTTGACACACTTTCAGTAATAGGGTTCTTTGTGACACAATCAACCAGAATATAGCTTACAATTCGTGTTATTATTAGCGAGACTAACAGGCAAGGGTGGTCCAGGGGGCGGGGTTCGTTTGTCTACATATGCAGATTTATAAAACAACCCAGTGTTTGCATGTGTGTGTGCAGGCGTCTCCCAGAGTGCAGGTGGATCGGGCCTGTGTGGATCGGCTGGCTGAGAAACTTGCTAAAGAAGATCCGACCCCAGAGATTTTCGATGACATCCAGAGAAAGGTAGAAAAGATCCACTCTTAACCTCCAGATAAAAAAAAAACACTGTGTTAATTCATATTTATCACATTCCATCCCTCTCTCGCTCTCGCATGCTCTCTTTATCTTTGTCTTTTGCTCTGTCCTTTTTCTGTCTCTTGCTCTTTCTCAGTTTCTGTCCATCTTTTTCTCTTTCTGTTTTTATCTCTATCTCTGTCTTTTGCTCTTTCTTTCTCTCGTCTTTCTCACTGTTTCTCACTTTCTCTCATTTTCTCTCACTTTACCTCTGTCTCTTTGTTTGTCTCTCTTTATCTCTCTTTTGCTTTCTCACTGTTTCTCACTTTGTCTCTTTTGCTCTCTCTGTCTCTCTCTGTGTTTCTTTTGCTTTTTCTCTCACGGTCTGTCTTTCCTTTTTTTCTGTCTTTCTGTTTCTCACTTTCTGTCTTTACTTTTCTCTGTGTGTGTGTCTCTCTCTTGACTGGTTTCTCTCACTTTGTTTTTTTCTTTTTCTTTTGTGCTCTCTTTGTTTTCTGACTTCCTCATTCTGTCTCTTGTTTTATTTCTATCATTATCTCTCATTCACTGTCTGTTCTTTCCCTCTCTTTGTCTTTTGCTCTCTCTTTCCTGTTTTTCTCTTGTCTCTCTCACTTTCTGTCTCTTTCTTTGTATCTCTCTGTATGTTTATCTCATTCTTTCTTTCTGTCCTCTCTCTTTTGGGTGATTCTCTTTGTCTCTCTCACTTTGTCTCATTTTCTCTCACTCCCCAAATCCCAGGTGTATGACATGATGTTGAAGGACGAGCGGTTCTACCCAATGTTTAAGCAGCACCCTCTGTACGTGCGGATGTTGGCTGAGTTGGACATGCTCAAGGAGCCGAGCTACCGGGGATCGGATGATGGAGATGGAGGTGAGGAAAATAGCATAACACACCATCACACTTCTTCATACCCGCTTCACTTACAGCACCTTCCACTCATTACTCTTCTCCTGTTTTCTCTCTCTTTCTGCAGAGTCTTTTAATGGATCTCCAACCGGAAGCATTAATTTGGTATTTTTACCCTTTTACATGGTTCTCTCCCTCTGTGATGTTTCTTTTCCTTTTTTTTTTTTTTTTTCTTATTTTTTTTTGAGTAATTTGTATTATTCGTATTATTGTATTTGTATTATTGTATTAATTTCTGTGGTTTATTGTAGTCTTTGGATGACCTCACGAACGCCACCACTGATGAAGCCGGGCAGCTGCATGCGTTCATTTCTGATACTGGTACGTAAACATCACACATGCGTTCTATGTGGATTTGATTGACATTTACAATAATGTTTAACATTATTTACTCTATCAGTTACTTTAAACAAGCTCTGAACTCCAGTGTTCAATAATAATCACGTGTGAAATGTAGTTCAATTTTATGCATGCTAAACATCCATATTAATGAAAAGAGACAGAATATTGAAATAAAAATGGTTGATTGGACTTGATAGATGATCAGTACTTATACCATTCCAGTAGGCAGTGTGCGGAACACAGACTGCAGGACAGACTGCAGAAGTGTGAATAAATTTTCACCACTGTGTCTTATGTATATTTTCTTTCTTTCTTTTTTTTTTTTTTTTAATCGTCTGCTTCAGCTCAGGCATCACCGGTTGTCAATTAGTTTGAAAATTACATTAATCAGTTTCATAATCGCTAATAATCAGCTCATAAAACCAACAGTGTTTTAGCTGATTAAAACAAATGAATGCTGAAGCTTGTGGGTTATTACTGTTAGTTAAAGGAACAAGTGATACCTGATATTAAGTTTTAATGATTAATTTGTATATCTGTTAGTGTAGAATCTGGAAAGGTTCTGTTGAATAAACCTGCATGTCGGTCTCTTGATGAAACCTGCTATCCCCATTTTTTTGTCCTTTTTTCAGGAATGGAAAAAAAAACAGCATGAATGTGTGTATGTATGTGTGTGTATGTATACACACACACACACGCGTATGTATGTGTATATTTACATGTATGTACATATGTATGTATCGAAGTATGTATGTACGTACGCACGCACGTGTGAATTTACCCCAAAACAGCTCAATGAAGCCACCAGTTTTTTCAAGTAGCTGGAGAGGGTTATCTTGTTTTGTATTCATGCATAATTTCATTTTGACCATGAATGGAGATAGCAGGTTTCATCAGGAGGCCGACGATTCATTTTTGAGCAGAAAGCTCTTGTCTCCCTTCACCTTCTCTCCCCATTTTAATCTACTGTGCAGTCTTTTTGTCCATCACTCATCGCTGTCTTTATCAAGTCACTGGCTGTTAGATTTTTTCTTTTTTTTCTTTCTTTCTCATATTGTATGATCTATTTTCATGGCTCCATCATTCCGTCACCTTTATTGTTTTTTTTCTGTTTTTCCCTTTGATTTTTCCTGTCCTTCCGCTCTTGTTGTTTTGCCATCTCCTGTGCCTTGGCTCGGGACATGTGATGTCTGTCGCCACCCCCTCTCTCTTTCCATCTGCCACTGTCCCTCTATCCTGGTGTCTGGCTCTTCTGACCCATTGCTTCGTGTTGAGTAGCCGATGCTTCTCTAACCCACATTCCCATGCTAGGCGTATGTAATGACCACGGGAAGACCTACGCACTCTACACCATCACTGTCGTCCGGAAGAATCCTGATGGTAGTGAGGACAGCTGGAAGACCTACCGCCGCTACAGTGACTTCCATGATTTCCACATGCGCATCACTGAACAGGTAAAAAATCCCAAAAGGTGACTCTGGGGCACAGTCAGGAGGACAGTCACACAATCAGTGATGAAATGTCCTCTGATCTTAAGTCATGTACACTCTGGGAAGTGGAGTATCAGCACAGATGGGGCACCAGCTCAGTGCAGAATTTACTGAGCCACTGAAGTAAAGGACAAAAAATTTGATACGTGTTACAAAAGATCTTGAACTTCTCTGTAATTATGCACTACTTGAAAGTGAATTATGATTTTCATGTTACACATCTTCCTAAACCAAAACTCAAAATTAATCAGTAAAATATTTTTTCACTTGGGACTAATTATACTTTAGACCATACACAGAAACTTAAATATGTGAGATAACAGTTTTGATGAAGCCAATAAAAAGATAGATGGTACATGGGGAAGGCACAGACCGATTGTTCCACTGTTAGAGGATATTAATGATGTATAATAATTAAATATTGTTATACATTTTTATAAAATGAAATATTAAATTTAAAAAGGCTGATGGCTCTTCTGTGTCATCTTCTGCTCTTGGCTGTAGTTTGAGAACCTCAATTCAATATTAAGACTTCCTGGGAAGAAAACCTTCAACAACATGGACAGGGACTTCCTGGAGAGAAGGAAAAAAGATCTGAATGCTTATTTGCAGGTAGGTTTGTTTTGTACTGTACGTTACATCGTTGTATGTTTACATTTTCGTGTACATTACATATGTCTAACACTTGTTTTCTTATAGGATATGTGTAGCAAGTAGGGCTGTGGGATCGGACCTAGATATTGTATCATGATATCATCTGACATTTTCATCATGATAGAAACGTCCTGCTATGAACATAATGTTTAGAGACAAAAGAAAATGAGCCCACATGCACACTGTTTATAAGTATGCAGAAGCCAGGTTTCATTGATCTATTCATGGAGTAAAAACACTATAACTACTTTTTCATTTCTGGAGGAAAATTAATCTCTGCTATATCTATACTTCTGATATTCAGCTGGCAGGCGATACGAATGGCGAAATTTTATTGATGTATCACCCAGTCCTAGTAGCAATGCATGGTGTTTGTGTTTCAGCTGCTTCTGAATTCAGAGATGGTGAAAGCCTGCCCCATGCTGATACCGTACGTCCATGACTTCCTAGAGAACAAGGCATACAGCAAAGGCAAGGGCGACTTTGCACGAAAGGTATGAGCTTGTCAACAATTTACCGATTTCAGTTCAGTGCACCTCTGCTATTTACTTATTTTTGTTTATTTTGTGTGTGTGTGTGTGTGTGTGTGTGTGTGTAGATGGATACGTTTGTGAACCCTCTGCGTAGCTCCATGAGGAATGTGTCAAATGCTGTGAAGTCACTTCCTGACAGCTTTGCTGAAGGAATGACCAAAGTATCAGACAACATGGGACGCATGTCGGAGAGACTGGGCCAGGACATCCGACAGTCCATATTCAAGGCAGGTGCATCATTTGGTCAGCTGGCTGATAAACAGTATTTATTCAACACATCATTTCTCCTGCTGGCTCAACAAACATTTACATTTATGACAATTGGCAGATGCCCTTATCCAGATGAACTTACAATTTATTATACAATTTATAACTGAGCAATTGAGGGTTAAGGGCCTTGCTCAGGGGCCCAACAGTGGCAGCCTGGTGATACTGGGGCTTGACCCTTGGATCAGTATCCCAGAGCCGTAACCATTGAACCACCACTGCAACATCATATAAATGTTTAATAAACATTTGAGCTCATGAATTTTGCTGGAATTTGGTTTAGGATGTGAGAATGGAGCTTGTTTCACTTTCTCGTGTATGTGTTGTTGCCTGGAAAAACATTCACGTTTAGTTCTGAAGAAGAGGAGCATTATAGAACTGAAACATGTTATCTGTTCCAGCATAATATGGATCAAGTAGGAAATTTGACATACTGAGATATTGATCAATTTGGAAAGAGAATTTAACATGCTTCATAATGAGGTATAATACGTGATTATAGCGTTAAAATTGACTGAGTTGTATCACTCTGTATGTCGCTAATCAGGAAATGCTACATTTAAGAAAATAGCAATTACACTTACAAAACAATGTCCACATTTGAATCTCCCTAGCATCCATAAACTAAAGGAATCTGGCTCTCGGCCAATCAGCGCAAACTTCCTACATTTACAGCATTTGGCAGACACCCTTATCCAGGTTAACTAATTATATAT